>FIZU01013116.1:0-11280 GCA_900064475.1 Pseudococcus longispinus | reverse complement strand
CCTCCTCCGAGATGAGCTAGGGGTCTAAAAATCATGTCTGGACTTGTTTCAAGTCGATATCCATCAAATATTGCAATTTCAGCAAAATCGAGAAATTTTAATTTTTTTTTGCTTTTTTTCACGAATTGAGTATTTTTGAATTTGAAAAATTTTACGTGAAATAAGTTGAAAAAAATTAATGTTTTTTTCGATTTTGCTGAAATTGCTATATTTGATGGATATCAACTTGAAACAAGTCCAAACATGATCTTTAGGTGTCTAGCTCATCTCGGAGGAGGTTGTAAGTTCCCAAAATGGCGTCATTCGGGTGTTTAAAAGAAAATTGAAAAAAAAAGGAAAAAATGAACGAATTTGATCGACGAGCTAAAAGACGGTTTTTGAGGATTTAGGTGGACCCCCCCCCCCTGGCAAAAATCAAAAAAAAATTCTGAGTCGTGCCAAATGGTCTGAAAAATGAGAAAATCGTTTATTTTTCGTACCCGCTCCAAAATTATGGTCCCTGCGACGATTTGAAATTTTCAAAATAAATTTTAAGGTGATTATAGAGGTCGAAAAAATCTGAAAAAATTTCACAGCATTCACCTTAAGTACCTGTACCTTAGGGTGTCCGTTATTTTAAAAATTTTTGAAATTGGGAGAAATGAACCCCCTAGATCTCTTCTCTATCACCTAAAACTAATCTCAGAATTTTTTCAAAATTTTTGAACAAAATTAAACCGGCGTCCACGAGTCTCAAATTTTAATATGGGATTTATTATATTTATAGATTTTACGTTGAGCACTTTATTTCTGGACAACACCATTTCAAAATAAACTCTCAGTATCGCTATTGAATATATCAAAACTAGAGAAAATTCCAAACATTTTCGCTCAAAAAAATTTTTTCAAGTTGAAAATTTAATTTTTGGCAGGGGTTCGAAAAATATGGAATTTTTAAAATGATATGATTTATTTTTTCTATAGGCGGAATAGTCTTTTTTCAACATTTTTCATTACTTTCTTCATTTTTTTTATTCAAACTTTGAAATTGAATTTTTGGCAGGGGTTCGAAAAATGTGGAATTTTGTGAACTATACCTAATGCATTTTTCAAATTTTTTTGACATTAATTTTTTTTTTATAATTTTTTTCACACTTTCTCGTTTAAAAAAAATTCAAATTGAAAATTCATTTTGTCAGGAGTACGAAAAATACATTATTTTTCAAGTTGATTTTTTAAAAATTTGTCGATAATTAATTTTTTAGTATTTCTTCTAAACGATTCAAAATTTAACACTCATTTTCAACACTTTTTTCGAGCAAACGGGCCAAATAATTTTTCGATGTTCTTGCACGCAGCGAAAAACAAAATCAACATAAAAAATTCCGCATTTTTCGCACCCCTGTCAAAATCAATTTTCAATTTGAATTTTTTTTAACAGAGAAGTATGAAAAAAATTATTAAAAAAATTAATGTCAACGAAATATGTTGGAAAGTGTTTACTTTAGACAATTACACATTTTTCGAACCCCTGTCAAAAAATTTTGAATTCGAATTTTTTTTAATAAAAAAGTTTGGAAAAAATGATAAAAAAGTTAATGTCTAAAAATGTTGGAAAATGCATTACCTACTTTGGAAAACCCCACATTTTTCGAACCCCTGCCAAAAATTCAATTCTGAAGTTTAGATAAAAAAAGTGAAGAAAATAATAAAAAATGCTGAAAAAAAGAACATTTTGCCTTCAGAAAAAATAAATCATTTCATTTTGAAAATTTCATATTTTTCGAACCCCTGCCAAAAATTCAATTTTCAACTTGGAAAACATTTTTTGAGTGAAAATGTTTGGAATTTCATCGGGTTCACTCTCGCTTTTAGATTAAAATCACTATTTGGAGGTTCCAGTAAAATTTTGAAATTCGACCAGAAGCCGATTGACCCCCTACCACAACAGAGCCTTGTCATTACTTCTTTTCTCCCTTCGAATTAAAAAAAACGAAAATTACTCATCATTTTTGTTAAAATTTTTTCCAGCTTAGAACTTTAATTCAGGATCGAAAAATTATGAAAAATTAGAAACCAAAACCAAAATATAATTTTCTATGCAAATTTTCCTTGATAGAGTCATAATGTGTGAAAAAATAACATTGCTCCTTCTATTTTTATTCAGATTCAGAAGACCTTCTTACTCTACAGCTTATGTTATTACATCAACAAATGAAAGGTGACGAATTTCGACCAACAAATTTGCTGTGGAATAAAGAAATCCATAAAACATCCTTCCCTTCCAAACACTTATGTTACGTCATAATAGGATGATACAAATGGTGTGAAGAAATAATACAAAAATTCTGTAACGAAAAATGTTTTTTCATTCGAATTGATTTTTTAAACTATTTTTTCCCCCTTTTTTCATTTCTTTTGGAAAACTTATCTGTTTATTCGAGAGTAAATTTGAGTTTTTTTTATTTACTTATCTTTTTGTTGGAATGAAAAAAATAAATTTTGGTGTAAGATTTGAAGTGAGGCCAAAATACATAAGTACTTTTTTAGATAAAGATGTAACATTTTGTACTCGATTGAAAATTTCTTTAATCGTTCGAGTGTGAATTTCAATCCAAACAAGTTTATTTTGTATTTTTCTTTCTTTCCCGAAATTAATTTTTTTAGTCGCGATTTATATCGTGAACGTTTTTTAAAATGTTCCAATGGTCAACAGCATAAATATAATTTTTTTTATTTAATTATTTTTCACGAAAATGGTTTAAAGTGAATTTATAAATAGATACTCGTAAATTAAATTTCACTATTAAATTTATTTTTGACTTTGCCCCTCCTTCGTATCGAAAAATGCTCGTGAAAACGATTAAAACGATTTCAAATGAAATGCCAAATTAAGTATCCCCTAATTATATTCGTATATACTTTGTAACTTGTTGACAGGTTCTTTGAATCACTCGTCAAAACAACATAAAAATTCGTTCTAAATATGATTTTTCGACTACGAGTAAATGATGCTCATTTTACGAATCCCTTTGGTACATGAATGAATAAACTCGCCATTTCTCTTATGGGTATTTAATCAAGCAGCTGAATTGAAAATTAACGCCAACGTAATACTAATTTTCTATCTTTATCGTGTAAAACTCACCTTTGTTTGGATTTTAATCTACACGTTGAATGAGTAGGTACAAGTAGTAGGTAAGTATTTTCTATACACATACGAGAAAGTATGGTATATCATGCGAAATCATCCATCAACTTGGAATTCAATCTGGAGGTGTAATAAAGGACGAATAATATGCCGGATCGTTGTTACGATTTAACGAATTCATAAGCTCTTCGTTTTTAGTTCGCACTTGAGTGGAAAAAAAGAGAGAAAAAAGTGTAATTCGAATTCGCAAAAAAGAATCTAATACGAATTTGATTAAAAATACATACCCATTTGATCGATAACCGGAGCCATACGTAGAGTAACTCCTACCAAAAACATACAAGTCAAGATTAATAACCCAGAAGTGATGATTATTGTCCATCGGGCTCGCGTTGGTAAATCTTCGGGATCTATTTGAGATGATTTTTTCTTCTTGATTGATTTTTTTCGTTTCCTACGTTTCCGCCGTTTAGGAGGGTGCTCGGGTTTGGTGGTACCGGATTCGATGTCGACGACCAGATATCCTTCTTTGGGTTGTTTTCTATATTATAGGTAGAGAGAGAGAGAGCGAGAGTTATGATCGAGGATGGAGGAATTTTGAGATGGAATTGAACGAGTTTTAGAAAACTTACGATTTTTTCCTTCTTGGAGGATCGTCTTCTGGCGATTCGTTGTCTAAATCTTCGGACCATTTTTGCACCTTCGATATCGATGATGATCGTTCGTCGTGATGCGAGCTGTGCCTTGTGCAGTGGCGATGATGGTGACGTTGGTGGCGAGGTGAATACTGGTGTCGTGATCTGGAATTTTTGTTTGAAAATTAGTTCGGAACGAGTAAGAAAATGTTGGAAAATAATTTGCCTATGATCGAAAGTGAGCTGGTTAATTTTTGTGAAAAAATCTACAAAAATATAACTGTATTGTCTGCATTTATTTGGTGTAAAAACTGAAAATGATTATTACTATTTTAGAGATTTTAGTATTAAGATCGAAAACCTGGCTCCCCCTCTCCCCCGCGAATCTAAATCTTTTCCAGAATTTTTTTACAAATGTTTATTGTAAAGATTCTGAAATTGTTGTCGGTTGATTTTGGAATTCCTTTTTAAAAAATTTATCAAAATTTCTAAGTTGAAATTCGTCTGATTTTTACTTTTTTTTTCATTTATTTTCTAATAGAAATATTATCAATTTGCAGTAACGTAGCTGCCAGAGAGTCATTCAAGAGTGGGGGTTCTTCACAAAAAAAAAAACGAAATTTCGTGTAAAATCAAACGAAATATCTATTATTTTATTAAAATAAGCAAATGCAATGTGCTCGAGTAAAGCGAGAGCGGAAATTTTTGCAAAAAAAAACATTCAACACTGAAATTTCATCATTTTCCCCAAATTTCCAGTAATCAAGGGGTTCCAGACCCCTCCTCACCCTCCCCACCCTCCTCGAATACGCCACTGTAAATTTAAATACTTTCCATAAAAATGGAGAAAAAACAAAGTTTTTGAATACGACCTATTGAAAATTTTTCAATCCTCTTCAAAAATGAATAAATCAAGTATCTTTTTAAAAAATTCTTTACCATTTGAAAAATTATCCTCTTTTGTAGAGTAAATTAAGAGAAGTGAAAATCGATATCGAAAAAGTTCAGAACCAGTTTTGAAATGTTCAGGGCTGGCAAGCCAGCCGAAAGATTTTTCCGGATTAAGCCGAAGCCGAAAGCCAGCCGAATACGTTCGGGTTTTTATCGGGTTTTTTCCAACTTTTTATCGACTTTTATCGGATTTTTTTCCGACCTTTCATCGTTTTTTTTCCAGCTTTTAATCGACTTTTTTCCAACTTTTTATCGGTTTTTTATGCAGCTTTTTATCGGGTTTTTAAACAGATTTTTATTGACTTTTTATCCGATTTTTCAGCTTTTAATCGGCTTTTTCCGACTTTTTTTCGTTTTTTCGGCTTTTTATCGTTTTTTTTTTTTTTTGGCTTAAAGCTGAAAAAAACGAAAAAAAGCCGAAAAAGGAAAAAAGCCGGAGAAAACCGATAAAAAGTCGGAAAAAACGAAAAAAGTTGGAAAAAGCCGATTAAAAGCTGAAAAATTGGATAAAAAGTCAATAAAAAGCCGATTAAAAGCTGAAAAATCGTATAAAAAGTCAATAAAAAACTGTTTAAAAAACTGATGAAAAGCTGCATAAAAAACCGAAAAAAAACGAAAAAAAACGATTAAAATCTGAAAAATCGTATAAAAAATCGATAAAAAGCTGTTTAAAAAATCGATAAAAAGCTGCGTAGAAACCCGATAAAAATTTAGTGAAAAAGCAGATTAAAAGTTGAAAAACCGGATAAAAAGTCAATAAAAAGCTGTTTGAAAAGCCGATAAAAAGTTGGAAAAAGGCCGATTAAAAGCCGAAAAACCGATAAAAAGTCAATAAAAAGCTGTTTAAAAAGCCGAAAAAAGTTGAAAAAAAACCGATGAGAAGTGGAACAAAATCCGATAAAAAGCCAAAAAACAGCTTAAAAAAGCTGAAAAATCGGATAAAAAGTAAATAAAAAGCTGTTTAAAAAGCCGATAAAAAGTTGGAAAAAAGCCGATTAAAAGCTGAAAACCCGATAAAAAGTCAATAAAACGCTGTTGAAAAAAAAACGATGAAAGGTCGGAAAAAATCCGATAAAAGTCGGTAAAAAGTTGAAAAAAAGCCGATGAAAAGTCGAACAAAAAAGTCGATAAAAAGCCAATAAACAGCTAAAAAAAACCGATTAAAAGCTGAAAAAGCTGATAAAAAGCCGAACGTATTCGGCAATTTGGGCTGGCTTGCCAACCGTGTCTCGGATAAGGCTTACTGAAAATACTGATGGGTCGTAATATGTAAAAAAAAAACATTTCACCCTCGGGGTACTATACGAATGGATGGAGAAGAAAAATCGTCTTTTGATCTAAACAGTTACAAGGCTGTATTTTTGAAAAAAATTACCAAATTCAAAAATGCTCAAAAAGACATGGAAAGATGGCTCAAAATGGGTCCTAATATGAAATGAAAATTTAATTCACCCTGTATATATGATACCTATTGACAGAAAGGAAAAAATGTCGTTTGATATAGATTTTTTAATACTTAATTTTTTTTTAAATTCCGAAGTTGAAAAATTGTCAAAAAGACATGAAAATATGCCTCAGAATGGGTCGTAATTTGTAAAAAAAAATTATCCCATTTTTTGGGCACCATACGTATTGATGGAGAAGAGAAAACGTCATTTGATAAAGAATTTTCAAAACTCGACTTTTGAAAAAAAAACTGCGAAATTGAAAAATGGTCAAAAAGACTTGAAAAGATACCACACAATGGATCGTAATAAGTAAAAAAAAAATATCCTTTTTCTCTGCGTACGATACCCCGATAAGTTTGAAAAAGTTGGCTTAAAAACTACGAAAAATGGAAGTTTTTGCCCAAAATTTCACAATTACATCCTCACATGAGAGTCATGGTGAGAGGGGTGAAGTGGCAATCTGCAGGGTAGCGCATATAGAAGGTCGATACTTTTGAAAATGAAAAAAAAAAGTTTGATCCCAAAAATCTCGAAAACTATGCCTCCTAGAAAAAAAGACAATCGCTCGTAAAAGAAAAAAAATTTCAAACTCTACAAATTTGATTCTTAGCATTTTTTTCGTAGAACTCTTGGTTCACCCAGAAAATCCATGGTAATGGAAAATTTAGTCTATTTACAAAGTCGGTGGTTTTGAAAAATATGAAAAAAAAAAAATCCCAAAATATAGATTTTCTGACCAAACCAAGAGTTCTTCGAAAAAAATACCAAAGATCAAAATTGTAGAGCTTGAAATTTTCTTTCTGCTATAAGTGATTCGTTTTTTCCTAGGGAGCTTGGTTTTCAAGATTTTTGTAATCAAACTTTTCCCTCCATTTTCAAAACCATCGACCTTCATTGTGAGCCACTCTGTATTAATTTTATCACAGCGATTTTAGACCAACTTCCACTAATTAGTTTCAAAATTCTCACTGAGAGCTAAATCACCCCCACTTACCCAGCTATAAACAATTTTTACAATTAAACTTTGAAACTACATCTTGATTTCACCAATTTTTTTCATCATTGGAAAAATCATTCAAGAATTCGTGGCACTTAAATCAACTATACCTTTTATCGGGCGGTTCTTTTTCTCTCGAGTAGTCGGTGGAGTCTGATTTATCGGATGGTATATGTTCGCATGTGCTTCTCGTCCTAATAGCCATGATTTTATTATTGATCAAAACGGTCAACAATTTATGAATAGTGACCGCATTCCAATGAGTTCCTTCGCCAAAATATCCTTCGCTTCCATCCTGCGAGAAAAACAAAATAATTTATCATAAATACAGTCATATATTAAACCCAAGAAAAAGAACAGCAAGGCCGCTGCAAAAAACTTGATATGCGGAATCCTTACCCCTAAATCGTCCACCGTTGACACCGCCTTATCTTCCATGCCAGACGTTTCTCTTCCATCCGACATATTGAAATAATTTATTGGCCATGTTTATGGAAATATAAAACGAACATGCTGAACAAGCCGGATTCAATTTCAACGCACGAACATGTCCTGGGCAAAATGAAAAAAGTTTTCAATTTTAGCGGACCAAAAATAAAAAAAAAAAAGTCTGTACAACATGGGCGAACATTATCGCATCCATCATTGTTGCGATCGAAAGCCTCGTGTGGATGAGCTTTCAAGGTAACTCGAGTTAAACGAAATTTAAACATCGACAAATATCCTGCGAGTATATCTAACCTACGGCGCATAAAGTGTGTACTTTTGTACATTGGTGTGCGGCCGTGTAGTTAGCTATGTTCGTATGTGTTTTATAGTATATACGTCGACGACGAGATGAAAAAATGCTTTTTAATTCACCCTTTTGGTTAACCCGGCGCTCGCTAAACGTCGAAAATATTTCTGTCACTTTTAGTCTCCCGCGAGACACGAAAAAAAAAAAGTTAAACGCCAAATAAACCCCAGAATCCAATTTTCCAGGCTCAATGATATTTGTAAATTTTAAGTGTTTATTTTACGATATAGCGAAAGCAGTATACCTACGCGAGCGGAAAATACTCGGCGCGAGGGTTCTCGAAAAATCCCATTCAATTTACACGCGCCCAGCCACTTTGCACCGTATCCGTCGGAGCCGAGCCGTTATTTTCGTGCGCTTTTTCAGACGTTATGTAATATTTGGTCGATTATTTCTTTTTTCTCGTCCGGCATCATTTTTCTTCTCTGATTGCTGCGCCAACGAGGAAAAAGTACGAGGTAATTACGAGCAACTAATGCGCAAAAAAAGTCTATATTGTCGGCTCGTCTACAAATTTACTTCGCCCGGAGCAAATTTTACGATGGAATTTTTTCTCGCTAGAATTTTCGAAAAGATACTACTGGTAACCCTGAGTTAAGCTTTAGGGGTTTCTTTTCAATAGAATGTTTTTTTTTCCGAAATTTACTCGTGAGCTGGAATAATACAGATTGGAAATTTAATTAAATATGTCATATCGATTTTTTTTCCACAACAGTGTTGCCTATGCTGGTTATATTGTTGTATAGAAAATAAGGCTTTCGTTGTAAACTTTCTCTTTCAGCGTATTGTCGGATGAATTATTGTGCAATTATCGCGAACGAACAGGTTTGGCGCGCTTTTAGAGGCTTAGGTGGGTGGAAATGAGAAAGGGAGGAGTAAAAATGAGACATTTGCCAACTGAAGTCGCGTAAAAACGTGTAATTTTCCATTTCATTGTCTTAGAAGAGAGCGATGTTGTACAATGGCGAATCTAAATTTTTTTTATTGTAGAGCTCGAGTAATTTGAGAAATTTTCATGGTAATTAGCTACTGATTTATTGCTACAATTTCAGCAAAATCAAGGAATTATAATTTTTTACCAATTCTCACGAATTAAATATTTTTGACAAATTGTGCATAAGATAAAATGAAAAAAAAAAATGAAAAATTTTCGAATTCGCTGAAAATGCAATTTATGACAAATACCAATTTGAAACATATCCAGACATGAATTTTAGGCTCCTAGGTTATCACAGAGGAAGTCGTGGGTTCTCAAAATAGCGTCATTTGGGTATTTTAAACGAAAATTGGAAAACATGGAAGAAATGAACGAATTTGGTTCAAATTCGGGTTAGTGGTGTTTTTAGATGCCCTTGGTGATAAATCGCAAGAAGAAAAAATTTCGCTCAAAAATTACGCTTTTAAGGGCAGAAAATGGCAGAAAAAATCGTTTTTATGCATTTTTGAAGGTCTTCCACCATATTAAAAATTTTTGAAAAAATATATGTTGTACATATGGATATACTCAATAACATGTATCAATTTTTTTTTGCAGATCCGAAACAACATGTAAATATTACACTTTGAAGTCTTATAACTTGGATTTCAGTATGGGAAGGAAGATTCGAGAAAAATTTCCAGAGATGACCCTTGATATGGCCCATTATCTCAGCAAGTTTGAATAAATTCGGTTGAGAATTGCAGAATACAGAAATTTATAACGAGAACCGGCATTTCGGGCACATTTTAGAGCGATATGAGAGGCTAGGGGTTAGGTAGGGAGGGCAACATTTTTACCAACTAATTTTTACACGATAAGGACCAACTTTTGCCAGAAAGTTCGAAAATCCCACCCATAAGGGCCGATTCACCATTCTTATCCGGCTATGCTCTTTGTGATTGCGATTTTTGTTGGAGTGATTACACATACTTTATTTCTATGTACTTGCCTTTTTGAAAAAATATTACGATGAATATTCAGAAAAAATAGACCATCTCTGCTAGATACTTGGAAAAACAATTTTCGAAAAAAAGGAGTGTAAAGTCACTGGAGTAGAAACTAAATCACTTTTTCACTTGCAACAACGTTTGTTGTTCGTTTTTATCAATTTTTACTTTCATCTTGCTTGCATTTTTAATGAAAAGCTCTATGTGTATAAGTGTGAGTACATTAAAAGATACACATCTAATATTCAACAAAAAATTAACGAATTTTTTATGAAAATTTCATAATTCAAAAACATGGAAATTATTTTAAAAGAGAAAATTGAGTTGAATTAACGATGTTTTATGCTTAGCGTAGAACACATTTTTGGTCGAAAACTCCATTTTACGAAATTTTAAGTTCTGATTGTGGAACGCTGATCTACTAATTGGTAGCAATTTTAAAAACGTCAATTTTTAATATTTTTTTGAAGGCCCGTTTCTCCCAACAATTTGATAACTTTTCCGCATTGCAAATATATTAATGAAAAGAGGAGATTCCGAACTTCATGTGGAAAAGTTTTTAACTTTGGTGATATTAAGTCGTCAGAATCTGACTTTGAAACAATGTGCTTCAAAATGAAGGGTACAGGGAAAGAAGCTCAGGTGACTTACTTTTTTTCGAAAATGAGTTCAGTTCGTTTTAAAGAGTAAAGTAACGTAAAATATTTAGATTTTTCAAAAATTTAATTTTTGGTCAGGAAAAAAGTATAAAAAAAGTAGGTGAGGAAACTCGTCTAGAAGAAATCTAAAATGCAATAAAAAAGATATCAATATCAATAACTATTTTTAGTGTAAACATTTTTAATAATTTCACGATAGTCAATTTCCTTCAATTTAAAATCATCAAAACAGGCCGATTCCATTTTTCTGGTATTTTTTTCAGGGATGGAAAACTGAAATAATTTCAGTTTCAATTTTGGTTTTCAATCTTCAGTTTTAAGGATTTCAGTTTCACTTTTTACTTTTCAGTTTTAATTTTGAGCATTTCAGTTTCAGTTTTGGTTTTAGTTTCAGCCTCGAAAAATCATTTCAGTTTCCAGTTTTATCGGTTTCTGTTTTGTTTCGCTTTTCACTTTTCCATCCCTGACCAAAAGTTACGTTGAAACGAAACAAGAATTGGCATTTAGAATAATAAAAAAAAAAACTGAAACTGAAACCAATAATTTTTTCAGTTTCAATTTCCAGTTTCCAGTTTCTGTTTTGGATTTTTCAGTTTTAGTTTTAGTTTCGGTCCCGAAAAATCATTTCAGTTTTCAGTTTCTGGTTTTCAGCCCCTGATGAAAAAAAATTTATTTTTCCTAATTTTAATATTCTATAGGCAATTGGCGATACATCCATCGTATCAATTATCTGTAGAT
>FIZU01013110.1:0-18886 GCA_900064475.1 Pseudococcus longispinus | reverse complement strand
GTACGTATTATCAATTTTCAATTTAATAGGTATCATAACAAAGTAAGAAAAAAATGAAGACATGAAGTCGGAAAAAATGGGAGTGAGGAGTATTGAAACTTTTTCAACTCCCACTCCGCTCCTTACTCTCTTCAGTCCAATAAAAATACTCCACTCCTTGGAGTGGATTATTCTTTTTCTGTGAGTTTACTAGAGTTTATTCTCCTCCTTTTAAAACTCCTTCGAAAAATTGGAAAAATTGCACTCCCACTCCACTCCTTACTCCACTCCCACTCCACTCTTCCAACACTGAATTTTATGTGATGTGTGAACAAAACAAACGGAATTCAAAATTGTTGAAACGAAAAAATAAAAATTGTTGGCTAAAACTTGGAAGTTTCTAATCAAATTTTTTGCATGATTGGTAGCAATTAATTAGCAATTAATAAATAAATAACAAGCTGTGAAAACTTGAAAAGTGAAAATCAAAATTGCAAAAATTCGAAATCGAAACCCGAAACCAAAATCTGTAAACCAAAACCGAAAACCGAAACCAATAGAATCAAAACCGAAATGTAAAAAAAAAACGACAGTTCTCAAGGCCTCAAACGGCGAAGGCTAGAACAGTAGAACTAGAAGAACGTGTTCAGTGATGTTTTCTAGTTTTTGTTTCGGTTTCTAGAAAAATCATTACTTTTTTTGCAGGTGTTCTAGTTGGTCAACTACCAACACTGTGGTTTGTTTTGCATTTGCCACTTAGCAAAACAGGTTGAGTTGAAGGTTGGAAAATTGTAAAATTTCCCATCCTATTTTGCAAAATCGAGAACCAATGAAAAAAACCCACGAGCAGCGCAAGCGTCCATAATTTTCGGTATAAATACTTCGTTCGTGAATTTGTTTACATCATCAATTTTCGCAAATCTGTTTTCTGTTATATCTTTTAAAATTGAATGCGTGTGTTACCGGTAGTTTGTAGTTTTATGTCGATTAGTTTTTCTAGCTTGGATTCTTTTTTTTCAAAATGGGTGTAAGGATTATAAAATGTTTATTATTAATTTCATTGTGTGCGCTGGAGATAAAAGCCGACGATTTTCAAAAAGATGACGGCGTGATCGTGTTATCAAAAGCCGATTTCCAGAAGGCAGTGGACAGTATCCAGTATCTTCTTGTTGAATTCTGTAGATATGATTCTTTTTACGGACTGAAATCAGTTCCTCGTTTGTATACATATAGATGGATTTTGATATTTATGTATTCGTATTTTTTGCAGATGCTCCATGGTGCGGTCATTGCAAACAGTTGGCACCCGAATATGCCAAAGCAGCCAACGAACTTGAGAAAGAGGGATCGTCTATTAAATTAGCCAAAGTCGATGCCACTGAAGAAAGTGAACTAGCTGAGCAGTTTGGTGTTCGCGGATACCCTACGCTGAAATTCTTTAAAAATGGAAAACCTTTGGAATACGGAGGTTCATTATCGTCAAGATTACCATTATTGCTTCGCTTGTTCTTTTGCTCGTCCTTTTCTTTTTCAATTTTAATTGACGTGTATGTAATTGTGTTTCATTTGCAGGTGGCCGTCAAGCTGATACGATTATATCTTGGTTGAAGAAGAAAACTGGTCCTCCGGCTAGGGAATTGGTTTCCCTTGAAGAGTTGGAATTGTTCAAGAGTAATAATACCGTTGCTATTGTGGGATACTTCAAGGTGACGTAAAATTTGTAATATTGCCACGTAGTTGAACATATTGTTATGGGCGGTCTAATACTAGTTTGTTTTCTCCCATATAACAGGACCAGTCTAGTCAACTCGCTGAAAAATTTTTAGCTACTGCTGGTTTAATTGATGATCATCCATTTGCTATTGTAACCGATGAACAATTGCTCGCTAAATCTTCAGTATCCGAGGATAAAGTGGTGCTTTATAAAAAGGTTAGTATTATTGTTGATAACCGATCTCAGCCTTAAGATCGCGTTACATTACTGATTTATTACGAATGTGAATGCATCTTGTTACTGATACTTTTAACGAAATTTTCGAGCAAGATAAGTTGAAATCGGATTGTCAACGCGATTCGGTCCGAGTTCTTTGTTATGGTCTATATGTAATTACGTCCAGTATATCGATAATATTTCAATCCACGCTCGCTAGTACCCAATACCAACATTCTCAGTTTTTTCGCTCGCAGATAAATTCGTTAAACCAATGTGCAATACTCTGTTCCACTTCGCTCTCGCAATTATTATTCGTTCGTGTTTGCGACTTAATGGAACAATTATTAATTTTGTTATTCGTGATGTAGAATGAAAACTAGATTAACTTTTACGAAAAGAAGTTGTAGTTGTACCGTTTAGCGTTACCGATGACACAAGTGTGCGAACATGCATATATAGGCGTGTAGGAACGAAACTAGGTGCGTATATTTATTTATGTGTGTCTGTTGATGGGTACTCTTTATCGTGCAAACGTATTTTTTTTTCATTGGCAATGGAAATTTATCGAAAAATCTTTCCATTCAATTGTAAACAAAACAGATTCAATGAATACGTCATCATTTTCATAGTGAATTCACCAGAAATCAGTTCGTCTTTGTTGCATTGCTCTTTCAGCGTTGCAAACAATTTGATATTTCGTATTATGCAACAGTTTTCTTTTTTCAATTGTATTCTCAATTCTGACGTAAGCAACTTACGCTAAACTGGAAAAGAATTGATATTTCATCAAATCGTAGACTTCATGTTATTGCACGCTCGTAAATTAAAATAAAAACAGCAAAAACAAAAACGAGTTATACGTACTTGAATCATTCGCTTTGTGGAATGTTTATTGTTGCAGTTCGACGAAGGAGAAGTTACTTTTGATGGCAAGGTTTCGGAAGATGCTTTAAAATCGTTCGTGTCCATTCAATCATTACCTTTGGTCGTAGAATTTAATCACGAGACTGCTACAAAAATTTTTGGCGGCGATATCAAAAGTCATCTGCTGTTATTCTTTTCCAAAAAAGAAGGTCATTTTGACGCACATTTAGATAATGCTAAAAATGTCGCGAAAAACTTCAGAGAAAAGGTAAAGAAATACTCGTACAAAAAACTACAAAATACGTTCGCTTCGTTTTCATTGATATGTGTTATTCACTAATTTCAGGTATTATTCGTCACCATAAATACGGACGAAGAAGACCACGTACGAATTTTAGAATTTTTCGGAATGAAAAAAGATGAGGTGCCGTCGATGCGCGCTATCAAATTAGAAGAAGATATGGCTAAATACAAACCAGAATCGGGCGATTTAGGCGAAGAAAATATAGCCAAATTTGTTGGTGACTTCGTTCAAGGGGAATTGAAAGTACTGTACCCACCAATGATGTAATATTGGCTTTTTCTTATTCATTTTGTAGTTGTTAACGTTCGTTTAAACGTTTTTTCAGCAACATTACCTATCTCAAGAATTGCCCGAGGATTGGGATGCAAAACCAGTAAAAGTATTAGTGGCGAGTAATTTTGAAAAAATCGTTATGGATACTTCGAAAGATGTATTAGTTGAATTTTACGCCCCTTGGTGTGGCCATTGTAAACAATTGGCGCCAGTTTACGACCAGGTATCTAACTCACGATCCAGACTGCCTCTCTTTACAGCTTCCCCGTTTAATTCGTTGTACACCGTTGTTCATGTTTAGTTGGGTGAAAATTTCAAAGAAAAAACAGACGTCGTTATCGCAAAAATCGATGCTACAGCTAACGAATTAGAAAATACCAAGGTTTCAAGTTTCCCGACAATTACGTTTTATCCTAAAGACAAATCTAAGGTAAACCAAGCTAAGTTATGAAATCAAAATTAAAAAACGATCGAAATGAAGCAAATTTTTAATGCACATATTTCAAACTTATCACGTCATATCAGGTTGTCGAATATAACGGAGAGAGAACGTTAGAAGGCTTGACCAAATTCGTGGAATCCGGAGGTCAATACGGAAGAGCAGAACCGGAACCTTCGGTTCGTAAAATATTACATTTCTTTTTTTCATTTTAACTGGCCGTCATTTTAATTCGCGTCCGCTTTGTTGCTAGGTGTCTGATGAAGAAGACGAAGATGAAGATAAATCGAAAGAAGCGCTTAAAGACGAGTTATAAACACGATTTTTTCGGCGCGTTGACGGTATTTCCACCAGATGTAATTGCGTATTTTGTTGTATTGTTTTACTTTTTTTTTCGTTTCTTCCTATCAATGTACCAAAAAAAAAAAAATTACAAAAAAATACAAAAACGAAATGAAAACAAAAAATCGCGTTTATTTTATAAAAAACAAATTTTCTTACCTACGACGACTAAGTGTTTTTGTATAAGTTGATTATTTTGAAAATTTGAATGAATTTTATAATGTTTTCGAATTGTTTTTTTCTCCTTCCAGTTATTTATAATCTGTAGATCACGTTTAGCGAATGTATTTGTATTGTATTATATTTTTGTAAACTAAAATAACTAATTTAATTACCTAATGTATTTCTAAATCAACGAAATTATTATTATTTCACTAGCATAGAATTGTGTTGCCGAAATTCGTGTATTTATAATAGTTATTCTTGTATAAGTTTGTACTCCGTTTTTTTTTGGACATTATTAAAGTTATGATTACACGATGATTATTATCGATCATGAATAACGATCACCTGTATACTTACTGACTTCAGTTTTAACTTCCAAATAATCCTTCGTAGTTAAGTACATGTTGTCTCAAGTCGTTTTGAGCGTCATAAGCACGTTCTTGTTCCATAAATATCACAGGATGTGAAATAAAAGTATTTTTGTATGTCCAACTCACACGTGTATATCTACTTTTTTAAAATATTTTATAATACCGCATATATGTAACGTATACCATAGCCATTCGTTGTTATTTCCAATCAAAAATATATAAATTTTGCGTACTACTCGGTTGCAACAAAATGCTACGAACCATACAACACTCCATCGTATAAACGTTGGGCACGGTTACAAATTTAATACAATGGTTCCCTGCATAAGCGACGACGATCATTCTTTTGAGTTTTCAGCATCAATTTGAGTCACTTGCGTTTTTGCAAATTGAACGACCATTGGTTTGCCTTTCATTATATAGCCGTTGGTTTCTTTTAATGCCAATTCTGCTAGTTCGACTGTTGGCAAAGTAACAAACGCTTGTCCTTTCATTCTGCCTTCTTGCATTAAACGAATGTTGAACCTACAGTCAGTCAAATGACCAGAATTTAAGCTGGTAGTATACAAGATACATAGAACAAAACAGGTGAAAAATACACTCGTATGTGTATATAATAAATTGATCGAGCATGATAACGTCGAAAGTAAGCACATAATACCACGAAGTACTCACATAGTTTGCTGTTCGTCTGAATTTGATGTCGAATAACGAGTAAAAATATAATTCAAGTCTGATACGACAACGTGTTTAGCCAAATTTTTCAAGTATAATCTACGGCACGGCGTTCCTGGATGATAGTTTTTGAAAAACGGTAACATTTGCCAATCTAATTCAAGGAAAATATAATTGACAAAAAGTAAAAACAAGAGTTGCATGGAAACGATTTTGAAATTAGACTTCCACCTCTTTCGGATATTCTATTCGATGCTAATTCTTCAGCAGTGATACAGCCATCTTGCGCGACTTCGCCTTCTTTTTGCGTGGATTGTTCTTCTATTTTATCTACAAGATCTTGACTTTTTGATTCTTCGGGTTTTTCATCGAGTAAATCTATTTCCGAGTGATGATGATCGGAAGCACTCTTGGTTTTAATTTTCACCTGCGAGAAAAAGTAGAACAATGAATAATTATATTAATACGTATGAGAATAATAAGACGAGTACAAATTCATAGCCAAATAAGCGTGTAGATTCCGGTTTGTCAATCATCGACATTATCTTACGTACTTCAATTTTTTTGGTGGCATTATCTCGTTCAACTTGTTCAAAAACATCTTCGATCAGAGTCTTGTTGGTTTTTGATGAAGCTGGGATCGTCGACATTAGCAGTCTTTTTTTTTTCACAAATTTGTCAACGGATAAAGATTTTCTCTTGAATGGAGCCGTATTCCTCGAATATTTGACAGACTTATCCTCATTTTCACTTTCTAATTCGCTCTCTTCTTCCGAGCTGCTATCTGTATCTTCTTCGGTTTTTCCGGCGTCATTTTGACTTCTCATATTTTCAAAAATGTATGTTAGAAATGAATTGAAAACGTCATTTTCGCGCAACGAGAAATGTGATTCAAATGGAGAAGGCAAGTTCATTTTATTCATTAAATGTATTACCTAAAAAGATGTAATTATATGATTTATTCATACAGCTGGCAAGAACATTGAGCACTGCTGACATTACTAACTTGCGTATAAAATTTCACGTTACAACACAGCATATTTGCAATATTGAAAATCGTTCGAGAGTTTGGAAGGGGATAGCGATATTTCAAATGATACGGAGGCGGCAACGTCAAATTTAACCCAACAGTCCAGTTATTCAAATTACGTAAAAACATTTCACGCATTTCAGTTTTCTTATTTTCTTCTTGCATTATGTTTCCTATCCTGTAGGGAGAAAGCCATAATCAAGTTAAAATGATGCTACTACGATTTTGGTCGGCGTATCAGTCTTGATCTCTGACTTCTCTTCGTTTTCTTCTCGAGTAACATATCCGCTATCCACAAATTCCACGATCAATCTGCTATCCAGTATTTCTTTTTGATGTATTCGCATAAGGATTTCCCGAGCTACCAGTTCATTTTTGAATCTACAAAAATAAAATGAATCGGTGATACAAGCACAATAATTATGATTATTGATGTCACTGTGAACTTTCCATAGAACATAGGCACCTCTCCAAAAAAAATCAACAATGGATTTCTTTGACGTACTTGGCAAAAGCATAATTGTATTTCTTAAGTTTGGATTCGTGAATGAATACTTGAATCGCTCCGAGATGCTTTAAAAACTCGCGTACTTCTTCAGGCTTTAGCAATACTGGTAAATGGCGAATCAGCAACGTATCGGAAACCATTGTCACTTTATCGTTTGCAAAATCAGAAATTCACGAAATAAGAATCACGCACCATGTATGACTGAATCCATAAAATAAATGAATAAAAAATAAGTCTCAATGAATGTAGCAAGACTTCATCCTGATAAGTCAAAGTGGCTACAACAGACAGCTGATTGCAGCAACTGTAGTGATAAGCAGAACAGTAAACTACCGAACTCAGTAACTCTGCCCCTCAGCCCCTCGCAATTACAGTCCGTCGGCGAACCAAGTACCGGGTGCTCAAGAATATCTGTGGCATCCTCTGTTTTTCAATTTGATTTTTTACGTCCTGAATTTATGCTCATTTGAATGATTTCTTAAAAAACAATGAAATAAAAGTAGTACCTAGACCTATATTTTACCTGACATGTCATTTCTAGGGTAACCTGTACTGAACGTATTTTTTCACACATCATATTTGCCAGCTAGATTAGCATGGAAATTCCATCATTTCTCGACAAATCACATCACCCCGATGAAGCTGGTGAAATTTGAAAAAAAAAATTCACATATTTCGAGTAAAAAGACAGACCTATTTATCCACATATTTCGACTTTCCAGTAAAAAAATTTTTCCCCACATATTTCAACGTTTTGTCATTTCCGGACCTTAATTTTTTCTGCAAAATCTAAGTATTAAAAAAATTCACTTATTTTTCAGTATTTCTTGAATAAGTAAACTAAAACGAAATGCATTTATTTGCGTAGAAAACGTTTTTTATTCGAAAATCTAAAAAGATGCTTGGTAGTGAATTGTAACTTTGTAAGTTTATAATTTCAATTTTTTTTCGCTCATTTTTTTCCGTTGTTTTGTTTTTTTTTCTCTAGTTCTAAATCGAAATACTTGGAGGTAAATGAACATGTTTCTTGCATAATGCTGTTTTTTGTTTCAAGTATTTTTAATTTCTCAATTTCTACTTCCATAATGGTTAATTATTACATCGAGGTACCTACTAGAAGTATTAAAAAATATATGTCTATCGTATCTTACACATACCTATACATAATTTTAAGATATAAAAAAATGTTTGCAGATATTTTAGCTTTAAAAAAAATATATACTTACACATTTCGAAGCTGATAAAAAAATATTTTAGCCGAATTAATACATAATTTCGACTACTCTAGTCATTTCCCTTTTCTTTCTGCAAAAAAAAAAAATGAATAGGTATTTGAAAAACAATTGGATATGTCAGATGATCTTGAACACCCGGTATACCTATCATTGCATCATTTCATTGGATACGTATACGTGGAATTCAATTTTTTTATCCTTAATTTTAAGGAAAAAAATTTCATTCGCCACTCACTATGAGTTAGTGACCAACTTAGAATCTCGCCAGGAGCAGAGAAGAACAGAGTCGCAGTCGCAGGATTCAGGAATATGTGAAAAAACAAAGCTCAAACTGAAACTTGAAAGGATTTCATTTTAGTTGAACTGTTCAAGATTAGTATGGATGGGATTAGCAAACCGCAAATGCTCAAATTCACATCACATATTTAACTGACATAATATGCTCAATTGCGCTCGCATTTGAATAAATATCAATTTCACGAACATACTATAACTCTCATTACAATATACTTATACATTCTCGATCATTCCGGGCGTGGTCCAAAGCCCATAACCAAGCCATAACCTAAGAAAATGATGCTGCTTTATAAACACACCACTGTTGGCCACTTGGAACGACTCTACTAAAAACAGTGTTCCGCGTCGGAATCGTGCTTCGTGCACATTCACAGTCGCACTGTGATTTTAAGTCACTCCAGCATGGGTAGAACTCTCCTCCCCCCCGCTTGTAATTTAAATCATGCCGCAGGAAATTAATCCGTGGGAACTTCTACTGGCTTTGCTTTTTTCCACCTGCTTGTTCGAATTAAATAGAGTACCTATACTTAATAGTATTTAATGTCCAGAGTATCAATGAAACGTTTTTTATTTAATTCGATTCGATTTATTCTATGGTAGATACCTATACCTACGAAACGAAGTATACCTTCAATCATTGTCACTACAGACGATGATAAGGATGGTAATGATTAGACGTTGCTGTTAGGAAGAGGATACTTCAGTATTCAGTAGCCTTTTTCATGAAATAATAAGCACATAGTTACTCGAAATTCGCATACCTATAGTTTGTGTAATACATCTTGACCCCTCGCTCGCCATTATAAAATAAAAAAACATGTAAAAATAGGTAGAGATCGCCATCTGATTGGTTAATACCTACCACGTTGTTTGTTTACATTTGAGAGGTCAAGGTATATTGCATGGACTATACTTCAGTTTAGATGTTAGATTTTTTCATTTCAATTTTCAACAATATTTATAAAAGCTGTAGAAAGGTTGTAGAAAAACGTGGCGAGATAGTCGTTTGCTTATTTATTAGAGTTAATTGTTATAGGTACCTACCTATAAATTCTAGTTCAACGATAATTATGAAAAAGCGTCAGAATTAACCGATTTTTCTATAGAAAATAATCGTATAAAATGAACTTTAATCACGCCATCTTCGATTTTTTTCAAATTTCATATTCATGCATGATGGCATCAATCTTTTTCTTTCCGTTTCAAACAGTAATAGCCTAAAGTGAATGATTACGTAGTTTACGTACTATGCTGCTCAGCACTGATTTATCAATACCCCTCTTGACATAGGTATTTCTTTATTTTTGAAAAAATGTTATTTAAAAAAATGGACATCCGCCACAACGATACTTTGCTATATGAATTCTATTCATCTTGCTTTGCATGAACCTTGAACCAGTACCGCTCATTAAACCATTACATTATTATTAGTTACCGCCGTTACCAGTAAGGCGGCGGTAATGGAAAATGCATAACGTCAAAGTCTAACGCAGCGCAGGTGTTTACCTCGAAGGCATGATCAGTTCAATCGTAAATACCACGACCAAGAAAATATTATAATAGTCTTCCAGTTCCACTGATATGTGTGCATATGTGTAAGTGTCGTTGCCTATGGTTAGATCTATAACGTCAGTGCAGATACACCGTTTCCCTTGACGTCGTCTTTGTGTGCAGCGAGTAAACTTGTGGCAATTTACCACTGGGTCTGGGTGTTATAATGGGCCAATTATTTAAAAATTTTCGACAGTTTTTAAACTATTCTATCGAATTTGAATTAGAAAATAGAGATGAATCGGTACCTACTTATATAAACTAAGAAGTAAGAAAATTTAGATAACTTTCTGAAAAATGGTCACTATGGAAAAAAGTACCTAGGTATGATTTTTTTTTTTTCCTGTCGAAGAAGAAGCAGACGCAACCCGCTGGTGTGCCTGTTTCTGTTTGCAGTAGAAAGGTCGGCGCTTGATGACAAAAGCAAAACCTAAGCAAAACATTGACGAGGTTTCGAATGCGTACTCGTAACTGAAACGTAAAATGTAATGTTTACGCATATTTTGTATGTATGCGATCGATGGTTTGCAATAGGGATGCGTGCCCGCTTTCCTGAAAAGTGATTTTGATGAAAATAAAAGTAAACATTTCACTCATCATAGTATGTGATGTCACTTTACAGCTCTTGATAACTTACCTTCATTTTTTGCAAAAAAATACAACTTTTAAAAATGGATAAAATTTTTAACATACCTACATGTGGCATAAGGCATAACATAGTTAGGTTGGTAGGCACCTAACTTTTTTTTGATAAAGTTCATTTTCACCCAAAAAGGTAAATTCCTGAGCCCGTTTAGACTTTAGAATATGTCACTGCCAAAAAAAAAAACAAAAACGATAAAGAACTTGAGGGAGATGACTGGTGAGGTTCTACTCCAAATTTCGGTTCTTTGAATTTTGGTACCAGTTTCAGGAATAATTTTGCTTTATAACGTATAAGTTATAACAGCAGGAATAATTTCAGCAGCTGAAGTTCATCAGTAACAGAAATTTACCTACCAACTTTTTCAACTAAATCAAAATTTCAAAATGCAACAACCTAATATTGGTAGATAGGGCCAATAAGGGGGCCCTTATGGGAGGAAAACACATTGTTGCAAATTGGAAAACTGACTTATGTGTCCCCGCTAAATAATTATGTAAAATTTTCATATGCAGCGTTCAAATCCAATTTAGCGCGCGTAATTAGATAGGTATCTATCTATCTTACATGTTTGTGATACACGATATACATAAGTAAGTAAGCCTATACATCATAATATTGCGCTCGTTCATTGTACGTTCGTAGGTTTAGGTACCTACTTATATACATTCCTACTTGATTTTTTCAATGTAAATTACGCATATATCTATCGATTTTACTATTGAACAGACAATACCAAGTACCCACGCAGGTTGTACGGTCTATGTTGTATCAGGTAGAGGTGAGAAACAGAAAAAGTCACGAGACGCCGCAGGGAACGCAGGTGTGTTGTAGACGAGGTGGCGCCCAATATACATTCCATTCTCGCACCAGTACGATTACGAAGCATCTACCTATCTGGACCTACACACAAACACGCACGCACATACATACGTAGGTACGAGTACATATATAGATAGATAGTAGATACACGTTTATGTGGGCTGCAAACAGCTTTGCGTACCTACATAAGTAGATATGTTTAGCTGTTTACCTGAACTAAACAGCTATTCGTAAATCGTAATCGAAAACATAACATGTTCCATTTCAGACCTACCTACCAACCTACGTATAATACGATGTATCATGTTCACCTTTTCTCTTCTAGCTCTTTTATTTTGTAAATCTGTAGTGAACGGTTACTTCATAGGACATTGATGATCACATACGCACTAACCGTTGTATCGTGTAGGGGGTAGTCGAGTACTGGTACCTACCAACCAACCTACCTAGTCACTCATTTTTTGTTTATCTACTTTGTTACAAATTAACTTGAAATCACAGAAGAAGTAGGTAATGATCGAGAAAACAAAAATAAATAATAAGGTACCCCGGATTTTCAACAATCTCTCAGGGATGCTAAATTTTGAGTTAGAAACCCATCATACAAAACTCGGTCTCCTCTAGCCTTGATATGTCGTTTGGTATTAACGAAAGTATTGCTTTCAACTTCTTCCTCTTGCATGAACACTTTGTACTCAGTTACCATCGCTTGGAAGTCATGTATGTGTTCCAATTTTATGTATAAGAAAACAAAAAAAGAGAAAGAAATAAGGTCAAAAAATGTGGTATTACATACTCGTACTTACCTACAAGTAGGTACTCGGTACACGTAGGTATACCTCTACCTACCTATTTGTTTGTTGATTTTGGGGGGAACCTTCAGCGCTGCAATCAGGGCACAGCTGCGACAGTGAGCGTGACTGGGAACGATAGTGCAAATGATTTATCCATCTGTCATCCCGTCTCGGGGTCGGTGAGACGTACTCGTGTTTGGTGCGATTGCATACCATTCAACATTCTCAATTCACCATTCATTACCGACGTAGGTATTAGCAGTAGGTACGTTTATGTGTACCTATGTACCCAGTACTATGTACTATGGTATGGTACGTTACACGGTTGACGGTACACTTACACGTAGGTAAGAGCCAGCGCCGGCCGCCAGGTGCATGAAAAATACTCGCAAGTACCAACCTACGGAACTAGACTCGGATTTCTACTTACTTGTACAAACACAAACAAGAAACGTGTGAAATGAATGCTATTGCTATGTTACTCGTAAGTTGTAATTGTAATACCTACGTAACTAGGTAGTATAGGTAGGTATCTAGGTAGTTCTACATACCTACTCGTAAACGGTAAGTCTAGGTATCTAATAGACTAACAATGTGAGGCGGGCTGCGGCTAATGCCGATTGCCGATGCTTAGATAGACTAGGCCACCGGCTACTCATCGTCATCTCGATGGGAATTGGCAAAGCTGTCATCGTCAAATAGATACTTACTTATATGAGAGCTGAAACCTTACCTACTCTTAAACGTATGATCATCAAAGCAAACAAATTAGCAGTACTCTCCAATTTTATTTCACTGTTTACAGTGTCGTGTCGGCGAATGATCGGTTGTTCTTGCCAAGTCAAGGTCAATAAATAGGTAGGTACTTATTTCTCTGGGAGAACTTGTGTAAGCTTGAAGTAACGTTTCAGACGTAGCTGTAAACAGTGTTTCAGTATCTAATTAAATTGATAAGGTACAACGCTGTTTCTGGTGAGTCGCACTCATCGCACTTTTGATGAAATCAAAAAAAAAAAAGTGGGCGACGCGAGGTAAAAAAATGATAAGTGATAGAAGCGATTGTAACGAGTGAGAAAAAAAACAGACTTGCATGGGAAAAAGAAAAATCCCCTTTCCGATTGACTAGCGAACAACAAACCAAGTTCAGCTGCAACGAATGTAAATTTACACTCTTTCGAGCTTGTACTCGTGGGAACCTACTATAGTTGAATTGTACCATTAAAAGATCTCAGCGTCAGCCGTCAGCTGACTACATCGACACGGCGGCTGTGCGTTGCTCGTGTGCAGCGTATCTGCCAACATGCACACCGCACATCACACAGTCCATACAATTAAGTACCGGTACTTACTAACGTTCGTTAGATATTATATTCTGATTCAAATATACATCTGCCACCCAGGGCTTTGTTTCATCAACACCTACCTACCTACCTACCTACCTACCTACCTACTTACTTACTAACTAACTAACCAACCACCCAACTAGTTAGTACGTGTACGTACAGCGAATTCGATTGATTTTAAATATATCTAACCTCAAATAGATGAAAATTTTGATACATTTTCAAGTTTTTCCGCTTTGGCTTACTGGCCTCCATCCTTCGACCGCGTATAATCTAATAATATACGTAGAGTAGGTAAGTATGTACATACGAGTACACTGCTAATGAAAATGGACGGATTTTGAATTTGATCGAATAATCGAGTTCTGGAGGTGGAAGAGTCTTGTGAAATACGCGAGAACGCGATATTTCCCTTGGTCAGTTTTGTACCCCATGCCATCTCACCCTCGATCGTTTAATTTCGCATTGTTGAGATATGCACTGCTCTGGGCTGCACGATTTCTCCTACCCAGACACCTACTTGACATACTGCTACAGTAAAATAGTCGAATAAGTATAGGCATAAAAGCCAATAGGTATTGGGTACGTATTATCTCACACACCTATCTAATCCAAGTAGGTACATACCTTTTACCTGTTCGATTTCGATTCATAATTCGATAATTCACTCGATCGTTGGATACATAGCGTAATATGTACTTACGTGTCGTAGATAGGTCGCATCGTGGCCTCGTGGGTCGTGGGTCAAGGGACGGAAAGAAATGGGCGCCGCTAACGCCAGCGCTACTGCTGCGAAGGAAGAAAAAAGAAGGGAGAGTATACAGAAGAGAACAGAGCAGAGTAAAGAGTTGTATTGTATGTATCTGTCTTCTTGACATTTGTATGTATGCGTGTGCGTTGTACTTATGTGAACGTCCACTCCTTTCCATGGGAACAGGACGGCGCGAAGTACGATTCGAGTCGAGCCAGTCGAGTACAATTTAGTCGTTCGTACGTGTCCACGGTGCACGGTCCATGGGTCGATGCAGATGCTGAATTATCGAAGCAGATCTGTATTCTGTAGTGATGGTGAACCAGTGTTTATAGTGACGTTCGCGAGTTCGTGCCCGATCCGTTTGATTTGATAAAACGATATTATTGTAATTTACCTAGGTGCTTATTTCTAGCGCCTGAATCTGGTAGGGTGTTCGTTCGTAATCGTATAGTTGATCGAATGTGTACTTACCTATGTATTTAAACCCATACATATAGGTACATCTCAAAAATACGTATGTATGTTTAAGCAACGCGTTATCGCGAACTATGACACGATTAGGTACATATCCCTGTGAGTTGCCATCTCAGTCGCGAACACCGATGCATTTACGCGTGCCTGCCGTTTTACAATTTTTCTCATCGATCGACATCTACGAGTATACGAGTACTTACATATCGGATATTCAGCGTAACCGCCATTATTAATTAGGTTTAAGTAAACCTCAGGTATCCGAACCAACCTAATTATCTATCGCGACTGAGAATCAGTCTACGTAGGTAGTTGCCTAGTTGCCTGTAGCATCGTACTACCTACTGCCTGGCATCTATTCGGCGCAGAGTCGAGTGTTATAATATTTCAATCGAATTACGAGTATTTTCGCAGTGGAATACCTACCTACATATTGCGCGTTCGTTTGACATCAGTGCTACTTAGTTTTTGTGATTTGCGGAGCTGCAGCTAAAGCCTATCTACTTGTGCAAGTGCGTACTGCGTACGCGTAGGTATTATACCTACATTGTGCCGTTTGCCGCCTACTGATCGCCTTCGCTGCCGGAATCCCTCGTCAATTATGAAAGCGATTACGAGCGGTGAAAATAGCGGCGCCGCTGGAGTTTATTCCGCCGGCGGAGTTTATGGTTCGTCTACGAAGGTAGTAAAGCATAAACGAGACGTAGAGAACGAAGAAATTCGAGCTTATTTGTCCAAACTGAAAGAATTGGTGCCATTTATGCCGAAAAATCGAAGACTGTCCAAGCTGGAAGTGATTCAGTACGCCATCGATTACATATGCGATTTGCAACACGCGCTGGAAACTCACCCGACAATCAGTTCGGTTGCGGTGCATTCTGCGGCGGCCGCCGCGGTCGTATTATCCTCCGCGTCCCAAGCTGGTCGCGTAAATTTGCAAATGCTCGGCGATGCGACCGCTCCACTCCATCGACAACCTTTGGGAATACTTCCACCGAATGCCAATGCTAAGACTCTCCACATTCGTAGTACGTGCTCCGCTTCTGCTTCGACCTCAGCCACGGGCTCGGCTTTGGTGTCTGCGACCACTCTGGAAACTTCATCTGTGAGTACCTATCTGATATCTATGCCTACCTATATATATATATGTGTGTGTGTAGTACCGAGTGCATATGCGTTCCTATACGTATACCTATCTTCCTTCCTTCTTCCTACCTATATGCCTACCTCTCTACATCTGTACTCGTAGATACCTACCTTAATCGGAGAAATACAGATGGTCTCATGAAAAACAACTCGTTTTCTAAAGTCGATATACTAACTATAAGAAGGGACCTACCTAACCTGTAGATATATTCAGTTCGAGCCACGTCGATTCACTCGTGCAAGTAGATCTCGATAATAGTGCTTTCGTATTAGAATTATATGTCTTGTTATTCTGTAAATACCTGCGAAGCAGAGAACAAAATTGATTAGAGTTGGAAATTATGACGTTGGTTATGTAGGTCCAAGTACTATAGATATCCATAAAAGTGAAGTATTACAACCATGAGTTGATGTTGATGTAAAATAATATGTTTGTCTAACCTCCGAAACGCAGGGGTTCACTGTTGAATTATGCTCCATGAGAAAATTATTGTTATTATTCTGGCTGCTGGGTTGGCTTTTTCAACCTTGCGGTTTTCCACGGCATCAGACAGCAAATTTTGTCTAGAATGTTTTCATGAGGTTGATCATTTTTTAAACTTGACAAAGAAGCTGTTATTGCATCGTAAGTTTTAAAGACGAAAAAAGGCTGATCTTTACAATAGGGCAACCTGCATCCCTCTACCCTATTCTTATTTCAATCACAAGTTACCAGCGGTCAATTGAAAAACATCTGAAACAAAAGATGTTTTCAACAATCAACTTTTTATAACTTCTGATTGGTATATAATAAATTAATAAAGAATAAGATAAAAGAATGGGGGTTGCGCGTGTTGTATAGATCGGATTTCCTACGTTTATAAAAATTACTACTTAGTCTTAATACCAGCTTGGACAGAGGAAAATTTTTTTAGGTATTGAGAAAAATGAAAAAAAAAACTACCTACTCAACTTTTTACACGTTTTTTCAATTAAGTATGTAAGTTATTTTGCTCGCTGTAGACTTCCTTGTCAAGTTGGAAAAATGACCAACCCTATTAAAAAATTCTAAACAAAATGAAAATTCACTGCTCGATGCCGCAAAGCGCAACTGTCTACCTGTAGTGGTTGCCGAGAAGCGCCAGAGGTTCAAAATGCCATGCCAGAATTGAAAAATTAATTTTTTCATCGAGTATAATTCAGCGCCAGTGGCCAGGGGGTTAGGCAAACATGTACATCGACTCGCTAATATTGTTGCATGGCTACTTGCGCGTTTCACTCTAGTGCGCCTACTACTTGAATTGGTTTTCGATCTAACGTTTCTTGTTATTGGAATTTGCAGATTTCCGCATCCGGTAGACCGAATGAGATGATCACATACCCGTCGGATAGCAGCAAACACGTCGCGTGTTGATTACAGATTAGGTACACACGAGGATTATTGTCACCGATGTCCGTTGACCATTTGGATGTTAGATATCACATCGTATTTCATGTTGTCAGCAAATGTAGACGCGGGACACCGGGCGAAGCGCCATGCCGATTGGCGATCAAGTCCAGCCTACTTTCGCCACTCGTACCTATACAGGCGTTATGTCGTATAGGTACCTACTCGTTCGAGCACCTACGTAGAGGTACGACTATTCGCGAGTGCGTGCTATTGTGTAGGTGATACCAATACGCCTATTGGCCTATACCTACGTACTGGGAAAACAATCCGTGAACCCGACCATATTATATTTTCGAACAGGGTTGGAAGAGAATGTCAAAGAACTTTCACCTAAAAGTTGATATGAGTACCAATTTGTTTAGCTGCCGAAGGTGATTCTTAGCGTTGGTGGATGTTAGTGGCTACGGCTAATCGAATTCGAAATGCCATTTCGTAGATGAAAAAAGTCACGCGTTTTCCCTCCTCGGCTAGCGTACTGACCGGACGTGGTCAACTGATCACGTTCAGAACTGAACCGTAACTTCGCACGTCCGCTCCACAGCTGGTACGAAAGAGGTATGGAGCAGTTATCAATCATCGCTACCATTTTCCCATTCACTTTTCGTTCACAAATTCGGTAAAATTTCGGTTATAATCTGAAAAATTCTGAAAAATATCGTCTTTTTGTGTTTTTATTGTTCTTTTTTTCAAACAAATGCCGTATCTACTTTTACTTACCTAGTAAGGTGATAGGACCTACTACCTATGTGTGTGTGTAACTGTGTACTGCGTAGCTACCTATACTTAACGTACCTAACAACCTAGAACACACAACTACGAGTATATACCTACTTAACTACCTACTCACTTGGTCAGTATGAACTATGAATTGCAGCTTCGTTTTACATTCCACGCTCGAAGATTTTGTCTTGTTTTCTTTCCCCTTTTTTTTAGAGATATCCATTCAGGTACCTACCTAATCAATACCTACCCTGGAATGGGACGGAAAATTACATAATTGTTTGGGTACCTTGATTTTTTAGTTTAAGAGTTTCTTCGTCATTTTTACTTTTATCTACAAAAATATTTGTTTTTGTTTCCAATGTTTTATCCATTTTGTTTCACTTTTTATTTGGCTGTGATGGTATGTTTAACGCGTAATAACTAATGTAAAGTAAACTTATACGTACGTATTATGTAAAATTTTTTTTCCTGTTCTACTTACCTATTACATACAATGATTATACGCCGATCGGTCGTCTTTTCTTTCCTTCGATGTTTTATATATTTCAGAAAAAACCGACGAATTTTTTAAGGGTGTCCTTTACACATATGAAAACGTTCAAAAAGGAGGTTCAGCATTCTCGAGATTACTTGCTCAATAATTCATAGAAATGTCTGATTTTTTGAAATGTTGTGTAGAAAGGTATGGGACAGAGCGGAAATTATGTAGGATCTCGAAATGTTAATTAGTTTTCAATTTGTAAGTGTTCAAAGATGTGGAAATTTCGTGAAAATTTAAATGTCAATATTTTCTTA
>FIZU01013096.1:0-13330 GCA_900064475.1 Pseudococcus longispinus | reverse complement strand
ATAGTTTCGCTAATAATTTTTGGTAGTCAGTCAGTCAGTCAGTCAGTCAGTCAGTCAGTAACATCGGGCGATATATATTTAGATTAAAATCACCCCGCCGTAAATCACAATACCGAAGCGACAAACATTAAAAAACAATACAAAACGGTAATTCAGCAAAGAAATGCATTTAAGTCGCTAAAAACTTTCGATTTGAAGATGGTATTATACAAATTTATAGCAGGTTATAAATTTTGGCATTAACGCAAAATATTTTGGCATGGAAACTTTTAACTTAGCTTCGAAATTTATTGCCACAAAAATACGTAATATACATTTCTAGGTATTTTTCTTTTTACTATATCTTTCTTATACATATTTTCGAAAAATTTTTATACGTGTTTTGGATATTTTCTCTCGTAATTATACTTATGTCTAGAAATTTTCCAACTACATTGAAATTTCCAAAATAAGATAATTTACTGTGATTTCGAAACCATTTGTATGCGAACTTGAATAGACTAAAAAGCCTATTGCAAACCCCCAAAGCCACTATTTTGGTAAGCTACTTAGTGAATTGAATACGTACACAAATTTTAGTAAATTTTTAAACAACATTCGAAAAGGGAACATCACTTTTGGGATTTTAAAGGTAATGTTGGTGTAACCACTTGGTTGAAAAGTGCTGTGGATGCATGGTACCCTTCACATTTTAAACTTGAAGAAAATTTTCATTCCAGTTTATACGTAAATTTCAAGTTAACAAATTAACCGTGGTTTATTTTTCCTCTCTTGTATAATCACGAAAAGAAATTCGTTTAATATTTTGCGTTTTATCTAGTAAATTCATAATGCAGAATTTTAATTTACCTGTATAGAGTAGCAAGGAGAAATGACAGAAGATGTGTACAACGATCCCGACGAGATTCATTTCGAGTATCCACATTCACTGCCGTTCAAACACCATAATCCACTGTAAAAGAAAATGAATAAATTGTACTAACAAAAGAAAGAACTGAATCAAAACATATATCTACATAAAATTATTCAAATCACCTTACCAATTAGAAAATACTATTAGGTGAATACGACTTGCATGTAGCACCTTTTACAATCTATTATAAAAATATTGGGTTGTTTATCAATTTCTTATTTTGTTTTTTTCTTTTTCGCACATTCTTATCCTCTCTATTAATACATTTAATCATAGTGAAAAACACGCTTCTTCAGTCCCCCTCACCAACAGTTCACGATTATTTGACCCTAGAAATCCTAAAATTGTAACACGTAGTTAATTACTCGTATGTACGTACTTAGTATTTGAAATAATTTGATAGCATTAACAGAATCGAAATATTCGTTTGTCTATCCATGCAATTTTTCTGATATTTGTGAAATTCCATGAATTGAAGCGAATAAATGTTCAAAATTTCGAATTTGATCCAAAAAAATTTATCAAGCATTTTTTTTTAAAACTTGAACTTGGCAGAACGTTAGATGCTGAATAACTCTTTTTCTATCACAAATAGGTAAAATTTGTATGAAATCAATTTTGTAGATCTGAATAAGTACTGCAATACGAGTTATGAGCAATTTATTCCTATCTCTCAAATTTAGCGAGTTATCGTACATCACAATTTTTAAATAATGTTTTCTCTTCAGTAGAATTTTAAATACTCAATAACTCCTGTATTATCACAGATAGGCAAAATTTGTATATATCTTTTCTTGAAGATTATGATGAGTTCTTTTGAATAAGTTATGTTCAATTTTTTCATATTTGCCAAATTGAACGAGTTATTGATCATTGAAAGTGTCAAAATGAAATTTCCCTGTCAATAACTCCTTTATTATTCAATATAGGCAAAATTTGTATATAATCAATTTTGTAGATCTAATTAAGTACTACAAGACGAGTTATTAGTAATATACTCCTATTTCCAAAATTGAGAGAGTTATCTTACATAGAAATTTTCAACTGTATTTTCTGCTACCGCAGAAATTTGAAATGCGCAATTACTCAACTCCTCCATTATCGAAAATAAGTAGAATTTGTACAGGGTGTTCCCAAGGGAGTATATCGTCTTCAAACCAGAGGTGCAGCAACCCAAATTACATGTGTACGCATGTTTGCCGGTCCCTGTATTTAAAGGAGCAAAGTTATACACTAGTCATGATAATTTTTCCAAAATGGCGTAACCCTGCTGATAATATACAGGATGTCTGGTGAATGGTCTGCCAGCCGCAAAATTTGAATACAACCCAGTACGACTAACAAAAAACTTCATGTACATATGGTGCCTAAGTTTGAAAATGAAGGAGCTACAAAGCGTGGAAAATCGGCTACAAAATTGGTTGGCAACCCCGCGTTCAAGAAATTTTCTGACGTCGGCAATAGATATCACTTCGAAAAAGCAAAAAAAGTTCTAATAACATTGGGATGCCAACCTTCAAAACTGAAGGAGTTATAGCATTAAGCAATTCCAGTAAAAAGTAATTGCCTACCTTAATTACTGTGCACTGGTGAGACATGAAAATTACAAAATTCTTTCAAAAGAATACATAGTAAATGTGTAATTTTTTGGGACAAACGAAAAAGTTATGTGAAAAATTTGCCTATTATTGAAAATTAAGGCACTATGGACCTTTAATTTTGAAAAATATACCAATTTTCAAAGTTCAGATAATTTTTTTTTTTTCTCGAAAAGTTACACCTGTTCCAGGTGTTGTCTTGATGAAATTCTGAAATTTTTGTACACCACTGCCCCTTCAAAATTGAGATAGGCACCTATCGTACGGAAAAATTTCAAGTTTGGCCGACCATTCACCAGATATCCTGTAGACAGGCAACATTTTTTTTAAAACTTTCTTGTAGAACTGTTTAAACTCTGCAAAACGAGTTATAACTTATCATGCTTTGCCTATTTTTAAAATTGAAGGAGCTACAATGATTTTTTTGTTCAAATCTAAAATTGAAAACATGGGAGCCCATTTTGAAAAATGTTTCCAAAGAAAGAAAAATGAAATTCCAAGAACATAATGCCTCTTTTCGTCTTTAAATGGTTGAAGCTCTTGAAATCATTGAATGTAGCTCCTTCAGTTTCAAAGTTAGGCAAAACATGAATATAATTCATTTGTAGAGCTTAACAAGTTCTACAAAAAAGTTTGATAAAAAATTTGCCCATCTGCGAGAAGTAAGTTTCCATATTTTTTTTCTCCGCTGCTACCCAAGATAGAACTACGAAATCATAAGGGAATGTACATTAGGATTGCCTGGTAACACTGAATTTTTTCCAACGCCGAATGTGATACGTATCATTTCAGTCAGTACTGTAATGATGGAACAACCACTTGACTAGCCCACCAGGTGAGAAAAGGGGTGGTAGGTGATTAAATGTTTGTGTGGACGTGGAGCATCCCCTCCTAATCCCCTCCAAGCATTCCTAAACAGTTGACTGAAGTGTATGCTGAAGGTTTAACGTCTATTCAACCCGTGGAGTGAACCTGATGCGCATAAACGTCTCATTCATTCGATAATCGAACGTCAACTAGGAAAAAATCAGTATTCTGTCCCACATCATGTTTTTTCCATCACCAAATTGTCTAATCAAGTCACGAACGCTTTCAATAGGCGTCAGACCATCACCATACACTTCAGTCAACTGTTTAGGAATGCGTGGAGGGGATTAGGATGGGATACACCAAGCCTACATGAAAATGTAATCATCTCCCACCTTTTTTCCTACCTGGCAGACCAGTTATAAGTGGTTGTTCCATCATTATAGTGCTGACTGAAACGATACATATCACATTCTGCGTTGGAAAAAATTCAGTGTTACCAGGCAACCCTAATGTACATTCCCTCATGATTTCAAGGTCCTATATCGCCTAGCAGCGGAGAAAAAAATATGGAAACTTTCTTCTTGACTGATCCTCGTACAACATTCCGGAAAAATTATCTTCCTTAGTGCATTACTTTGCCATTTTAAATCTTAGGGTCGGCGAACATGCATACACTTATGTAATTTGGGTAGCTGCATCTCCGGTTTGAAGGTGGTGCACTTCTACTAGAATACCTCGCATATCACTTTTTTTGTAGATCTTGACGAGTTCTTTTCAATAAGTTATTAGCAATTTATTCCTATTTCCCAGATTTAACTGGTTATCGTACATTACTATTCTTAAACATAGCTCTATTTCCAGCAAAATTTTAAATTCCCAATAACTCCTTCATTATCACAGATGGTCCAAAATTTGATAAAACTTTTTTTGTAGTTCCTGATGAGTTCTTTTGAATAAATTATGTTCGACTTTTTCATATTTTCCAAATTGAATGAGAGCTATTGAGCTATGAAAACATCAAAATGCAATTTCATTTTCAGAGAAGATCTGAAAGGGATAAATTTTGTATATGACTCTTTTTATAGATCATGATGAGTTTTATTAATCGAATTGCGTACAACTTTTTCATTTTTTCCAATTTGAGGGAACTACTGAGCATTGAAAATTTCAAAATGTTAATTAATTTCCTTATCTGTAGCTTATTCAAATCTCGATAACTCCTTTATAGTAAGAAATAGGTAAAATATGTATATAACCTTTTTCGTAGACCATATCAAGTTCTATTAGACAAGTTCTCTACAACTTTTCCATATTCTGCAAATTGATCAAGTTATCGAGCATTGAAAATTTCAAACTCCATTTTTTCTCATTTCAGGTCTTTTATAAAAATTGAACGTTACAAAATATATCATGATTTTTCAAAAATTCACATTCTCCACCAAATTTTTCGCATTTTACACTCCCTATACTTTAATTTTTCTACAAAATTTTTCTACAAAATTTTCATACTACGATGACTACAATTCCGAAGTGAAAAACTTCATCAAACGAACCCTCTTCAACATCTCGACATAACAATTACCCATGCTAAAAATCCGACATGACTGGAGTAATTTCTGGCGTCCAGCTGTGCGCTTCCTCCTGCGCCTTTTTTTTACTCAACTCATCTTACCAGTTCACCTAGTTGATTATACGAAATCTTTTCACACCACGTGACCCGGAAATAACGTTTAACGTTTGGTATGAGGTTTTAAAATCGTTTTAAGAGCTCATATAATAAATACATAGCACCGAGAGCCACCTCTCGCGTAGCTTCCACTCTGATAAACACTTCTCACTAAATTAATACGACGACGGTAAAATTAAAAGCGAACCATATTCTCAAAAGAACTCCGCCAGAAAATTATACTTGGTATGTCGCCTCGCTCTGTCGTACCGCATGAAACAAATAAGCATCAGCATCTAAAAATGTTCGGTGTAACTGTATATTCGCCTTTTCGGTTACTTATTCAACGCTCAGCGCATTAACGATGAGAAAATTGAGTAGAAAATGGCACGACCGAGTACCTCTCTCGCTTACATTTTTATATTTTTAATTATTATAAATGCTCGACTATTAAACGTTCGCAATTTCCATCTAGAAATATACGTAAAATTAAACGTTTAACCCATAATTCTCATCTCGAGCTATATATTTCACGTTACATTTTGAAATTTATTTAGTACTATCTCGTGCATGGTTGTCATGAACAATGTGTTATAACAATGCTGGTTGCCGTTGCTGCTGCCTCGCGTTTAAGTGATCTTTCGCACACACAGGAAAAAACCACCTTCGCAGGCGATATATTCTCCCAAAGGGTGGTAATGAAAATGCATAAGATACAACCACGATAACGTATCCGCCACCATGTATGATTTGTAGTCGAAAATAATGCATAATTTCGTTACAAACCCCTCGATGCGATGAAACACGACAACCCGCGATACACTTTTCCAATAAATTTGCTAACGTCGATTTAAATCTGAATATTTTCCAACTCGCCGGAATTTACTGCAGAAAAACCAACATTTACTTAGGGATTTTCTCCACTGGTTTTTTTCTCTTTTTCCCTCCCCCTATAGTAATCTTTCGTCGGCCAGGGCCCGTGTAATTAATAACTCCGCGACGACGATTACAACCGTTCTTAAATCCTCAACTTTACCCATCCATGTAAAAACTTTCCACCGAAAAAAGAGAAAACTTGCTGCATAAAAAAAAACTAGGTATTAATGAAGTTATTTATTTTTTTTAAAAAAAGTTAAGTTATCAATCATCTGCGTGTATCATCGACAAAGACCGAGAGGAAACAAAGAGCGAGGGGAAATCCGAGTGAAAATAAATAAAAAAATAAAACGCCAGAAAAAAGAGAACACGAGACTTTTCGTGCGAAAAATGATTTTTAATGAAGTTGCGAAAAGTTTATTAAAATAGAATGCTGCTCTTTTTTTTTTTTTTTGCTTCTTTTACCCTTTTATCCCTCGATACCGTCACCTTATCAAATTTTTTTACGACTTCATTTATTATCTTTTTTCCTCCTGCCTTCTGGTTGAATTAATTTTTTATATAACACTTCTCTTTTTCGTTATTAAAATACAACGAGGAAAAAAAATATTATATTTGTCGAACACTCGTAAAATATTAATTTACATATCCAAATTATCACTTTCTTCGGGGCTCGTCGCGTCGTCTTAATGGATAGTTTTTATTACCCAGCTAATAAATTAGAAACGGGGTTCACATTGGCTCTGTTTCGCCCTTTGATATAATATTTTTCGGCGGTAATTTGTTCCATTGGTTTATTAGCTTTCGTTATAATTTTATTATTGCGCCAAACGCTTATGTCGGCTCGATTATCTCGTTTATGGTTTTATAATCATATTCTCCAGCGTGGTAATTATCGCTTCAAATTGGCAAAAGAAATAAAAAATATTAACTACCAAATTTGAATTCGAAAATACATCAAAAAATGTATATTTTAATAGAGAAGTTGCATTAGGGGGAAAAACACAAAACAAAAGTCATAGAAATTTTCATAATGTTCATTGGCCCATTTCAAGTCAGTTTGTCAACATTTTGGGCTTGACCTCATTTCTAGTTCATTTTTTAAAAAGTTGAGATCAATACTCAATTTACTATGAGTAATTTTTTTTTTTGAAAACCCGAGATAGTCAAAGAATAAGTTAATTGAAAAATAAAATGATAGCTCTTCTGAACGTTTTTCCTCCTATGGATACGAATGTGTTTCTTATACCTAATTGCTTTCGATATTGAAAATTTGAACCGGAACGAAATGACGCTGGAATTATTAGAAAGCCCAAAAATTAAAAATTTCCGACTCAAATGACTGAAGAGAAAATTTTCTAAAACAAATGCTCATCACTAGTGAAAAGCAGTGGAGACGAAACGAGCAGGTGTGGAGGAACAGGTGAACCTTCCCTTCGCTAAAAATACGTCAAAAAAAGGACAAATTTTGAGATTTTGAATGATTTTCCTGAAAATTTCAAAAATTGTTACAATTTTTGTTATTTTTTGACCACTGATTAGTCTTAGAACATTTTTTTGACGTATCTAAAAAGTAGGTACCTAAAATCGTGTCAATGGGGTTTCAAATGTTGTAAAAATGGTTCCAGTCATGAAAAAATTGAAAAAAAACAGTCAAAATGTCTTAACATTTGAAAAATTGATGAAATTGTTCGAAAAATTACAAGAAATATTAAAATTGTCACAAGAAACTTTGAAATCAATTGAAAATGTGTTTAAAATATCTTGAAAATGGTTAAAATTACACGTCGATTATTTCAAATATGATAAAAATGGTTTAAATGATACCTATTTATAATTTGAAAATCGAGGTTATTTTAAAAGTTGGGAAAAATTTAATGTTTTGACTGTTACAAAGTGGCAAACTTGACCAAATTATTAAGCTGATTGCGTCACGTCAACACTCAATTCCTTATTTCATTATTGTGATGCAGATTTAAATGTCGTGGACTTGGCTTTCGTTGGGAGGATTAGAAAGTTTCTCCACTTTTTACATATTTTTAAAATTAGGTTTAATAATTTTTTCTTCTGTTTTTCATTCGTAATTTTTTTGTACTTATTATTTTCCATTTTTTGAAAAATTTCGCCCTCCGTTTTCTCGACCAACAAAAAACTTTTATCACTTTTCTATTTCCGAAAAATTTTCCCAAATCACGTTTTTTTCTCCATTTTTTGATATTCAAAAATTTTACTGAATTTTCATGTCCTAAGTGCCCTGTTTACAACTTCATGTGGTCTGATTAAAAAAATGCAGCAACGTGCCAAGGTGGTAGACCTACGTATAGCAAACCTGAAACCAATAAACCATAAATTCGGAGCAAGCAAGTGGACGATAAAGTCGATAATTTGTCGGAAACTTTTATCAGTTCGCAAATTTCTTCTTTTTAACCCCCCCCCCCCAACGATTTTCAATTAAATTTAGTCTGAACTCTGAAGGTAAGTCAAAGTTTGAAATCAAGAAAACAACCACAACTAAAAATTCATTCTATACCTAATGTTAAAATTACTCATTTCTATAAAAATACTCGTAGTTGAATTTTTCAACATTTTAGAAATTTGGAAATTCAATTTGAAAAACTCAATTCATAAATTTTAATTCTTTCTGGTTGTTTTATCGTTTTGCTGAAAAATGAAAACCACAAAGTACGATATTTTATAAAATAAAATATCAAAAGTTCTTAAAAATTGTCAAAAAAATTCTAAAAATGTAGGTAGTCAGAATTTAGGTGAAAAATCGTTGAAAAATACTGCAAGTGGTTTAAATATTGCAAAAAATGCACAATTTTTTGTATAATTTTTCGAAAATCAGTGAAAAACATCAGAAAAATGTAGTAAAAGTTGCAAGAAATTATGAAAAAAGTTTCTAAAATTACGTATTTTACAGTAGTTTTATCAATTTTTATGCAAATTCTACCAAATTTTACCAAATTTTCAATATGTTTTTACGAATATTTTAGTCTTCTTTTTCTATGTTTTTAATTCATTTTATGAAAATTTTAACAATTCAACTATTTTCCACGAGTTTAACGATTTTGACATGAAAGTATACCTAGTTTTTATGACTGAGGGAGAGTTGTGTGGTCATCCTGAAAATTTAGGCGTACGAAAATCCGTCACAAAATTTTTTATCCAGAATAACTTTTTGAAATTGGAAAAAAAAATTTTTAATCGATATTTTGGACTTTAAATTTTTTTTATAGATTTAGTAGGTACCTATAATAATCCATTTATTTCATAATTTTTTTTTGAAAATTTGCATAAAAATTCAACAAATTTTCTTGCATTTTGAACGAATTTTGAATTTCGAGATTTTGACACGTTTTTATTAATTTTTTAAACAATTTTTCTCGAATTTTAACCAATTTTATAAATATTTTGTCTTATGATTGTATATCATCCCAAAAATTTGTGTGTAACAAGAATTCATCACGAAATTTTCTCAAAAAAAATTTTCAAATAACTTTTTCGACTTGGAAAAAAAATGACAAAATTGAATTTTTGTGCTGACTTTTTGGACTTTGAAAAAATGGCTTTTTGAACTTGAATTACAAATTTTTGGATTTGAAAAAATTTTATAAGGAGGGTTGTTGACTTTTTGAACATGGAAAAATGGCTATACTTTTTGAACTTGGAATTTTTTTTTGATATTTCAAACAACTTTTTGTACTTGGAAAAAAATCCAAAAATTATGCTGACTTTTGAATATTTTCCCAGACAGAAATTGTATTGGATCAATAGACTAGATTAACCTGACTTTTGTACTACAAAAATTTTTTTCAGACTTGAAAAACTTTCGAGATTCTCAACTTTTTTAGAATTTGAAAAGGTAGGAAGTTGTTTAAAGCTTGTGCTACTTTGTTTAAAATTTCTATAATTTTTCAACTCCAAAAAGCCTGCTGAAATTTTTTGACTATATTTACAATATTCTCAATAAATGTTACAAAATTTCAAATATTTCAACATTCCCGACAATTTTTAAAACTTTTTATCCTTTTCAAAAATATTTCAAATAATTTTTATGACAATGCTCAAAATTTTAACATTTTTAATAATTTTGATAATTTTTTGACAATTTCCACTCCATTAGAATGATTTTTCCCAAGATTTCAACGATGTTTATGATATTTCAACTAATAATTTTAAAAATATTTTCAAGGACTACTCAAAAAGTTTGATTAGGATGGGAAATTATGATGAGGGAGAGGGGTATTCGACAAAGAAACAAAAAATACCCCCTTTTTTTCAAAGTGATTTCTCACAAACTATACCATTCCATTCCACAATAACCAAAATTTCTATATTTATCTTGCTGAAACATAAAATCTACTCGATCACAAAACGTGTGTCTAAAATAATTGCCAACCATTGAAAAATATGTCTTTGTGAAAAAATATTATTAGAATGGGTGAAATTTAAATCCATATAACAACAGCTTTTCTTGGCAATTTTTTCTTACTTCTTTTCATATTATACACACATGTATACCTAGCCCTATACATAACTCTCTATAACGAATACTCATGTCAATATAGGATTATGCACGACTGTAGATTGTAAATAGATGATGACATTTCGTTCAACCGTTCCAAATATATTACCCTAAACACTCGTGAATTCTGCCAATACCATTTCTAAATGCACATGGAAAAATTTCCACAATCTCGAATTGTAAAAAATATAAGGAAAAATTGAAGAAATTTTCTATCGTTACAATATGATATTTATTTTTTCTAATCTTTAAATGGGTTTTTAGAATTTTAATTTATTATTGAGAGAGGGTTACGCGAGAGATATAATATGCATAATAGGGTTCATTTGGACGACAAATTTAAACGAGAACATTCTCAAAATTCTCTAGGTTTAAAAATTTAACGATGGCACTTCAGAATACGTATTCTTGTTTTTTTTTCCTTCAGCTTTCAAAACTGACAAAGTTTTCACGTTTTTTTCCCCTTACAGTACGTCTACTCGTCATATTAAAAAGACTGTAATTATGATTTTTTTAGGAAAAAATTTCCCTTCATATAATTACAAAATTACTACGTACCATCGAGAATAGGAACAAAACATCAACCATTCAACTTAGAAACAACATCGTTGGCTAAAGGTTTAAAGTATTATTTGTTAAAACTCCCAAGTTTTATTTTGTGTTAAAATGAATTCCAACACGAACCCGGTAACATTTACTTGGTAAAAAATTACTCGTCGTTTTTCCAAGACAACATCACGTCTCAGGTTGCTTTGATTTCATTAAAAATCATACGTGAATTTCATAACAATCCGGCGAAAAGTTTTCATCCAAATACCCCTTTTCCTGTCTACCTAGTCCACACGATGACGCTCCACGCTCTCAACATTTCGCACCGTAAGATAATTTTAAAACACCTTGACACCTCAGTATTTTGTTGGTATCGTTTCGCAAAACTCCATCATCTAGTTTCATCTTTGTAAACACTTGGTCCAAAAATTCATCACTCATTAAAACTAAGCGTCGGTTGTTGCCGCCGCTACCCTCATCTCAGCCCCCATTTCGTTTCCAGCTCGCTTAATAAATACTCGAGAAACATCGACTTTTCCAGAAATGTAATAACAAACTACTTCGGTCTAACGAAATTACTCAAAACTTGGGCTAATTTCGAACTTATTCGCCTTCCATAAAACACGCCTTTTGTTTTGCAACGCAACCCCCTCCCTCCAGCGTTGCAAAGGACTTCGACGACGACGACGCGAACAACGAAAAAAAAAAATATTCGCAGCTATATTTCAACAAGTTTATCTCGTAATTTTTCCTTCTTTTTTGTTTTCGGTGTACATAAAAATATCTTAAAGAAAACTCGACGACTGAAAAATATCAACATTGTTTCTTTAATTAGCGACTTTTTTTTCTTTATTATTAATTAGGCGAGCGCGGTTTAGAGTAAATTGCGCGCCACGCCAGTCATAATTAATTTCGACGATTTGTGGTAATTTCCCAGTACTAAACTTATTCATAAGTTTATCAAGGTCGCTATGATGTAAGGGTATTTTAGCAATTAACGTAGTGTTCCGTATAATTTCTACATCACCGACACTAATAACGTTTAATTTTCGCAGTCTTTTCATTTCAAAAAGCAAAGAAACTTGGTTAATATAAATGCCTACATACTATACCGGAGAGAACTACGTCATGAATATTCGATAATTAGTGACGCTTTATAGGGGGAAAAAATGAAAAATATCGCTTCTATACAGAATTTTTTAAATTTAATGCTATTGATGGAACGAGAAACGAGATGTCATCAGAGCTTAGTACCTTTTCAACTTTTTACTTTTTTGTGGAAATCGTGACGTAATGATGTTAAATTGGAGCAATCGACGCTAATTTTAGCGTGTGACTTCAAAGTACGGAAATTAGAAAAAAAAATATATATTTTCCATAAATAACTAATCTGAAGACAATTTTTTTAACCATATCAAGTTTTTTAGAACATCTTCAATTTATTCAAAAAATGGTATGATGTCAGTGAATTAAAGTAATTCACGTATCGACGAAAATTCTCCAAAAAAATCATTTTTCAAAGTATTCTCCCCCATGCGCCCCTGCAGCCATAAGACATACCATTACTTCTTGAAATCATTAACCTTGTGGAATTTTTATAAAAGCAATTAAAAACAGAAAAATCCCCCAAAAAAAAAAAAAACCCCCCCCCCCCCCGGACACAAAAAATCTGAAGTGTTTTTTCTGACAAAATGTCTAAAAATCTGTAAGATCTCTGAAAAAAGTCGGTGAAAATTTGAAAGTTTTTGGTTTTCTGCAGAAAAAAAAATAATAAATAAGCGACATATCCTACTGAAATCTGCAGAAAAATAATTTCTTTTCCTCTAAGGAATCTAGATGAAATATTGTGAGCCAGGCGTAAATAAATATTTCAAAAAGGTATCTACAATTTATTTTTTTTAATAGTGGTAAGATGAAGTTTTGAAAAATCGGCTTCAAATATTCATAGTAACCATTTTTAAAATCAATTAGGTAAGTTTAAAATTTGAAAATTTTAAAAATAAGAATTTTTCTAAAAATTCAACTTTTTAAAAAATTGACAAAATTGTAAAAAAAGTACATTTGTTGATATTATTTTTTTCAATTTGGCAAATACAACATACCTAGATCTACTAAAATGTTCAGCATTTTCAAAATTAAACATGAAAAAAAAAAAACTAAAAAAATAGTCAGAAAAATCAGATTTTGGTCAAAAAAATTGCAAAAGAGGATTTTTTTTAATAAGATTTGGAAAATTTTACAAAATTGTTGCGATATTGTTTAATCACACAATTGTCAAAATCATTATAAAAATTGTTGAAATGTTGGTAAAAATTAGAGAAAAACATCGAAAAGTGGTAATAGTAGATTACGTAACAGGCGCGGAAAGTATGCGATTACCGAGAGCGAAG
>FIZU01013085.1:0-43575 GCA_900064475.1 Pseudococcus longispinus | reverse complement strand
AATCTGAAAATTTTTTCAAGTTCAAAAAAGTCTGACAAAATGTTTAAAAGTCATCACGATGAATTTGCAAGTTCCAAAAATCTAAAATTGTTCGTCTAAAAAAATGTCTAAAAGTCAGCATGATTTTAGAATTTTCCAATCTTAAGAATTATGCCTGACAAAATTTCTAAAATTTAGAGTGAATTCTAAAATTTTTCAAGCTCAAAAAAACAAAAAAAACAAATAAGTCTTAAAATTTTTTCAAGTCCAAAAAGTCTGACAAAATGTATAAAAATTAGAGTGAATTCTAAATCTTTTTAGTCCAAAAAGTCTGAAGTGTTTGTTTGACAACTCCGAAATTTTCCAACGCAAAAAAAACAGAAATCTCAAATTTCTTCCAAGTCCAAAAAAATCTGACATGTTGCTCGGAATCTGTCGTCGTTTTTCGCGATTTTACTCATCGATAAAGCGTATCCTATGCTAAAATTTTCCAAGCTCAAAAAAGTCTGACAAAATGTAAAAGTCAGCGTTACAAATTTTCGTGACGTTTTTCGCAGGTTTGGTCATCGCAAAAGCGCACATTTTCGATGGGAAGTACTCACGGATCGAGAATAAACTGGTAACTGCCATCAGGAGTTCTTTCTTGAACAAAATTCAAATTGTAATCAATCATGGTACTGACTAGTTGCTGCATAGCAGCCTTCTCTGCATTGCTGAATAGCTGTAAGCTTACCTAGGGAAAATAAACGAATATTAGAATCAATTTTCAGAATACACTGATAACCCACAAAAGTACTGAAAATTTACTAACAGGCCTAATACTTGGATTCAATAAATGAGTAAAGTAAGGTAAATTATCCAGCAATAATTGCTCGTAATGACTATAAGCTCGAACTTTCGGTTCCATGCCCTTCAACACTTCGTGAACAATCTGCTGATATTTCAATTGCCTGGTCATTAGCTGGAAATGAAATGAAAATCTTGTTACAAAACGTATTACAAAACGATATTATGTATAGTTATAAATAAAACCAACATCGTATAATAAACTCGGATAGTTCAACTTGGACGATTGATAATTGGCGCAGAGGAAATGCCATGTCACGAAACAATAAGGCATATACGTCATCAGGGTGTACATTTGTGTCGATGCAATCGTGTTCTTGATTTGATCGAAGAAACAAAACCATTGTAAAGTTTTGGAAGCCTAAAAGAAAAGGAAATGAAATTACTAGATACGTTGGTACAATACTCGCCGAATTTCATGAACCTGCATCGCCGCTTACGCTATTCATCGAGAAATTTCTCGTCTTGACGTTTAAAAAATTTTCATACACGCCTTGAGCTAATCTGTCATAATCTCCATTACCTTGAACTGAACTTAACACCGAATGCAACCTAAAACGCAGAAAAAAATCAACAAAGTTGCATCGTCATCCGTAGTATAAAATACCAAGAGTATATAAAGCGTAATTCAGGTGAAAATTCACTTGAGGAATTTCCGGTTTCAATTATCAAACTACTAACCTATCTTAGGTCGATGTACTTCTTAAATATACACGTAAAACGAATGTATAAATTAATCACTCACCTTCGCGATAGAATCAAATCCGTTTCCATTCTGCGATTATCTCTCTTCAACTCTTCGCGTTTCGTGCTGTAAAAATAGCGCGCACCGTTCAATACATTGTACGTATGTTTTATTTAACTTTAACTACGTGATTCTTCGAGTACTAACCTGGTAGTAGTCTGAATTTGGAATATATCTCGCCATACGGTAAACAATCCTTTCTGCATGTCTTTACTGCCGATACTGGCCTGCGATATTGTACTTGTCCTGATCGGTTGGTCTTTTAGACAGTAAATTGTGGATAAGCAGGTTCGTATGTCGTTGCTGGCTTTCTCGCATAAGGCCATCATTGCTGACAGATCTGTTTTTATCTTCTCGCGTTGAGAAATATCGAGCAATCTTTGGGTTAATCTGCGACGAAACATATTAGTAATAGGAGAATCGACTTTTAAACAATTTTCTATAGTTACCTGTTCAACGACGTTGGAGGAAAATGAATAACCAAAGCCATCTGTCGTAATGGTCGTAAGGCAGCTACATATACGTCGTTACAAATACAAATAATGGGACGTTTCAGCAAACCTGTTAGTTTAGCACCTTTCTTTTTAGTTTGTTTTTTACCATCATTTTTGGCGAATTTCACTAATACGTCTATGGAAGCCTGGACAGAAAAATCAGCGTAATTAGAAAATTGCGTAATTTTTCAAGCGATTTCAACAATTAAGGGATCATTTACAGAAGGAGCATCGTCGATTTCATCGATGATGAGACAATTCGGCCGAGGAGAGGTGCCTATCACAGATCGCATTTGAGTGGCTGCTTCTAATTGCTGTCTGAATATATCTGGACTTCGATCATCGCTAGCGTTCATTTCGACAGGATTATATCCTATACAAAAATATTACATTATTAGTAAACCAAATTAATGCAGAAATGAATTCGGTCAAGATGTTTACCGGCGTGTCGAGCTACGACATGAGCTAGCGTTGTTTTTCCAAGACCGGGAGGACCGCAAAGTAATACTAATTTGAACTTTGGGCAACCGATATCGTCTAATTCTTCGTCCAATACGAGTAAATTTTTTCTTTGAAATCTTGGTTCAACTGAAATTTGAAAAAAATATTTTTAGACCTTCATTATCATCGTTATAAAAACAAAAAAAATGAAGAATTCGACTTACATTTAGGTTTATTTTCTTTTATTCTATTTTTCTTTTCTCTTCCAAAAACAACTTTATCCCATAATTTGACCCATTGCAATAAAATTCTATTAGTTCCCTAAATAAAAAGTTTGAATTAGCAATACAATCTCAATCAATTATACATTAAGAAAAAATTCAGCCACCTCATCACTCAATAGATCAATGTAAGACATCGGTTTGTATTTCTCAACCCATAAATCTGTTTCGATAAATTTCGACGAATTCACAACGGATTTTGCTCTAGGAGGCGTATTCATTTCAGCATCAAGTTTCTTGGCGATCTACACAAAACAAATTTTTCAAAACTCTGATCTTTAGAATATAATCAGCACCAAAAAACTCTTACAATAGCGTTTGCATCGTTCATTACAGTTTCAAATGGAATACTGAGCAATCTTATATTTTTACATTCTTCCGAAACCGAGACTATCTGTAAAATTGAACGCGATAATTATGAAAAATTCTCGATAATTTATACTTTCAGAATACGAAACATTCAACTCACTTTTGAATTCATCGCTTCGTCGGAATGCAACTTGGTATAAAATTTCTCTCCTTTGCCATTCCTTAGTGTCATGAAATTGTATTTGGGAACTCGTCTCACCAAAACACATTCTGATTTTTTTCTTTGTCTACATAAAGAAAATATTACATTAGAAAAATAAATACAGTATTCCTTCGATACAAAAATCAAACTAACCCAGCATCTTTGGAAAAATCTTGAAAAGCATTATTCGAAGCTTGTTTTTTCCTTTCTTCTAAAATTTTGGCAATCGTAAGAGCATCTCGTTCTTCTATATTATTATTTATCTTCTTTTTCTTCGGTACAGAACCCAATGCAAGAAAATCTATAATAAAATAAACTCAGTAAAGGAAGAAATTCAACACTAATCAATACAAAAGCTTTCAATCATACCGAAGTCATCGTTGAAATCAATATCGCCAATATCTCCGAACAAATCTTCAGCTGTTCTTTTGGTCGAACTTGTGGATTTTTTTCCGTTCACTACAATCTTGGTATTCTCGACATCTTTGAACGATTCTTCCAAATCCTGCAATAACCGAACATAATAAGTTAATAATTTAACCAACAGAAAATATAAAAGTTCGAAGATCATACTATTAGCGGCGGAGATGTGATGTCGAAGTCTGATTGCCCATTCAATTGTGATATTCGAGGAGTACCATTAATAAATGAATTTTGAGATATCAACGGTTGTAAATCTTCGGCATGGTATATACCCTTTGAGGTTGAAGGCAAATCATCGAGGTTTGGTGTTCGAGGCAAAGATGCAGATGATATTGACGATGATCCTTTACTAGACATAAACGAATGATTTTTCGGCGTGCTCGTCTTTTTCGAAACAGGCATATCGTCGAATTTCAGAGACTTTTTAGGAGGACCTGGTTGCGGTTCGTCTACATAAATTAAAATAGAATCATTGAAATGTTTCGTGACCAGGTTTCAACTATTTTTACTTTTTAGTTCATTCATTAATGTACTTACCATCGATCATGGATGCATATTCATTCATCATTTCCTCCTCTTCGGCGAATTGCTTCTCGAACTCTTCATCAGGATCGACGAAATCCTCGTAGTAATCCATGACTGAACGTTAAATCGAACAGTTTCCGATTTAATAAAATACTTTAATCGATCTTCATGAACTTGAAACCATCTTAGAATAACACGCGTTCATCCTTTTCTGTAATTTTCATGAAAAAATTGGCGCAAATAAAGTAAGCAAATGGTGATTCACACTCAACGACAGGACATGGAAAATGGAACACGGATGCGTATATTGGGAATTGGTAAAAATGTGTTTTTTCAAAAAATAAAACCTTTTTTTTTACTTCATGGTTCGTTTTTTTGGAAAAATTAGCACATTAATTTGCATAATTGCGTTTTTAAATTGCTAAATTCATATTTAAAACTTCAAAGAATATTGAAAACTAATTTTCAGTAATTTTACAAAAAATTGAAATACGCAAGTGCTCGATTTTGCTAACACATTTGCACGCATGCTCATGAGCATCGTCTTATCAAACACCTTTGTTTACATTTTGGTGAAATTGATAACAGGCGGTATTGTAAATTTTTTTCAGCTATAAAAAAATTATGAATTTAATTACTTTTTTAAAATCCTAAGAACCAGAAATATTCAAAAATGGACGACAGATTGGTAGATACGGTGACTATTTCACAGTTTGGTGGGTTTGACAAAATAAAGGTACGTTTGAATATGTAGATACACAATACAGAACTACAAGCTAAAATATACCTTTACGTTTTATAATTTAAACGTGAAAAATCACCATAATACTCGTATACTTCATTATTTACAGTTGGCGAAATCTCCTTTGAACCGTTCCGATTTTAGTGAGCATGACATTGAAGTAAAAGTGAAATACTGCGGAGTAAATTTCGCTGATTTATATGTGAGACAAGGTCTCATTCAGAATATTCAATTTCCACACGTTCTTGGTCTATAATGTATTGGAATCATAAACAAAGTCGGCAGTAAAGTTGCATCTTTCACGGTAAATATCGCTATCGACTGCGTAGCAGAAAAAACTTACGAGTGTTTCACCGAATCACCTATTTCAGGTGGGGCAACGTGTTTTATGTTACAATGGTAACGGAGGTTTATATCGAGAAGTAGTCGTGGTGAATGAAAAGAATTGTTTTGCTGTACCTGACCATATTCAAGATGAAATTGCTGTCTGTTTACCTGCAAATTACCTCACTGCGTATTTTTGTTTATTCGATATTGGAAATCTTAAGCAAGGCCAAAATGTTTTAATTCATTCTTGCGGAGGTTTGTATAATGATCTAGATTTTAGGTATTTTTTTCAACGCTTGAGGATTTTATAATGAATTCTTGTATATTTAAAAATAGGTGGAGTTGGTTGGGCAGCTACTCAGCTAGCTCGAAGTGTAGGAAATGTACACATCGTTGGTACCACATCACCCCAGAAATTTACCGAAGTTGAAAAAAATGGAGTAGAATTCACAATACCGTCTCAGAATTACTTCGAAGAATTAAAAAACCATTCGATTTTGAAATCAAAAAAATTCGATGTAATTATCGATACGATAGGTGGATCAAATATCACCATTAGTCAATCTTTGCTGGAACCATTGGGGAAATTAATCGTAATAGGTGTACATTTCAAAAACACGTGCCTAATATTTACGAAAATGAATGAAATCGTAATCCTTTACGTGATATTGGTATTTTCGCAGGAGTAAACCACATCGTAACCGGAGAAGAAAAATTTAGCATTGTAAAATTATTGAAATTATTGTGGCAAACGAAGAATATATCGGTGAGTGATTTGATAACCAACAACAGCGTCGTTGCTGGTTTACATTTAACGAATTTAATGGAAGCTAAACCAGAAAAAGTACGACAAACTATGGACCATATATTTGATTTATGTAAATCCGGCGTGATCGTGCCGCGTATTGATTCCACTTATTCGTTTCCTGAGGTACGTACGTATACAAATCAATGAATTAGAAAACCGATTTGGTATCGGAAACTCATTTTTTTTCATCTGTCGTAGATTGTTGAAGCAATGAAGAAACTATCCCATCGTGAAAATATTGGTAAAGTAATAGTGAAAATTTAAATATATTGTGTTTACACACGTCATCGTCATCGTACGGAATATTCCCCAGTGATTTTTAAATTGTTCAAATTATTTATACCCAAGTTAACCTATTCTTTCTAACATTTTGATACTATTTATACATTGATTTATTTTTATTCATTTTTTTTTAATTATACGCAATTTTATATCTACTATTTACTATCCTCTGCAACTATCACATTTCCTAGTTCCTAAAATACGAATATTCCAACACGAACGATCGAACAGACCGGAAATCATAATCTCATGACCGGTCGTGTAAACTTTGCAGTACAAAACGAGCAAAAAGTCAGTGATTTCCAACATTTTGGGCAACAAAATCGAATGTAAAACAGTCGCTAATAAAATTCACGAATTTTTAACTTACACGCTCGGAATAATTGCGACCTTGAAATTCATAACGCTAAAGGACAGAAAATTAGTCACTTCTGTCAAGATACTGACGTTGATGAGAAAAGCTAACGTATCTACGAAATACGTAACAACTCTATGACGTAGATTAACATGCAACATTAGCAAATATTAAGATGCACAATAATGATATTCTCGTGGCATAAACATTTTTTTTAATGTTCGTTCAAACATTACCACAATGCAAGATACATGCTTGTAAAACACCGCCAAAGTGCATGCAAATTAAAAAGGGGACTTCGAGCTCGATTTAAATAAATAAAAAATGCATCTATCGGCGATTGTATCGCGATTTAATTCGCAGTACAGCTGCATTAATGACATGTGCATTACACCGAAACTGCTGCCATTCCGTCACCTGGAAATAGTAAGTAGTAGAATACTTATGTTCTGTACACTTACATCATTAATCAACTAACTACAAAGTGTAGAGATATTAATCAGCATATGTAAAAAAAAATTCATGTGGTAGTACATTTTGCATGAAATATTAGCGAAATAATTATTCAAATGTTGCTTGGCCTTCTGAAATTCGTACAGATAACTATATAGATCATCGGAAATCGAGGAAATACTCGTATTGATATTCGTATTCATTCAAATCGTACCATCAATCAGATACTATCAATGCTGGAGCCAATATCACAGGTTTGTGGTACCTAATGGGGATGAAAGATAACAGATTAACGTACCTATACGGTCACCAATCAAAAAAATGACGTGTGTGGCAAGATGTAGGAAGGGAGCTAAAGTAGAGATTTGAGATAGGTATAAGAAAAAAGACCTTACAGCAAATCTCTTTTGATTCAGTATTCTTTACCTAGTGATTTAAAAATCATAAAAATGTATAATTTAATGCGAATCGTTTTTTTTCAAGTTGAACTGTGGAGGGGGTGGGACACTTAGATCAAATAATGATAGTGAGATTGTCCTGACTAGTGCCTTTCATTTTTTTACTACTTAGCTACTGCAATCAAGATAGCGAATTGGATACAATGATATTGACTTTCTCATGACGAGTGTTACTGATGATAAAACAAAAAATAGTGATTGGATGTACAGGGTGTCCAAAAAAAAAAACCACAAAATATATTTTTCACTCAAAATATTCAAACATTTTAGGGTGTATTTTAATTCGGTCTACGAACAGTATAAATTAAGGCGATTCTAATGATACATACATTTTTAAAAACGGTTCAGTGGGTCTCAATGCATTATTGATAATCTGAAAAATGATCGTACAAAAAAAATAATAGGTACCTACGAGTATCTATTATCCATAACCCGGCATAAAAAAATGATGGAGTCAAAAATGCTTAAATTTCAATTCTCTTCATAAGTAGGTAGCCTAGGTACCTATAACTTGTGATTTCAGCTAATTTTTTCACCCAGGTGTCCCAAAAAATTACCTCATATTCGAAACAAAAAATGTAAAACATTTAGATACTTTTAAAAAGGGAAAAATTTATTCAATCTTCGCATATGAATAATTTTTTTCCAGGGCTAGGCAGAGGATTTTTTTTTTAATTTTCGATTATTAGTGCTTTAGACTAATACTTTTGTTCAAGACTTTTCAATTTGTATCACATGTTGAACTTCCAGAAATGATGAGTTTTTTAATGCTCACCGCCTTTTGTTTAAAACTTTTTTTTACACGTCGTTAGTACTGTTTATACTCGTAAGTTGTAACCCGAAAAAAATATCCTCCTTTATTTGAATTTCCTGAGAAAAAAACACATTTCGATGGCATTAGTACAGAAAGGTTGTACCTGTCTCCATTTTAGTGTAGGTAGCTAGGTACCTGCCTATGAAAAAAACCCAAGTCCAAATTTTTCAAAACATATTTTTGAATTATGTCGACCAATTTTGATCTGAATTTTTAAAAAAATTGAAAAAAATGCATCTTAGGTTTTTTCCTTGCATTTTTAGGTACACTGATATGGAAATGCAACCGTTTTCATTAGTCATTAATTTATTTGATTTTTTGGGCACTTTTTATTCACTGTCGTATCATTTGATGAAAGAAATTACCTCTTCCTAGAAATTTCATCTTCCTCCCTTCTTGAAAAATATTTATTGTGGAGTCAAAAAAAATTTCAAAATTTTTCAATTGAAATTTTCATAAATCAGTGTTAATTTCCTGTAAAAAAAATCTTTGTAAAATCCAACTCACCCCACACCCCTCTGTCTACTTGTCGAAAAACCTAACTTGAAACTGTTCCACCTCCGGACCCAAGAGGGATGCATAACTGTTTCTCCTCAAAATATTTATTATAATGATTTCTGTTTTTTGAAAAATTAAAAAAAAAAAAATTTGAGCTGTGGGTTATGCTAGAACACTCAAAAAATCTAAAAACTGCGTTTTATTACAAAACAATGGCCAATACTCGAAAAATGAACAGGAGTGGAATTATGCATCGTGAAATTTTCTGTCAGAATATGTGATTAAAAATTTAGTCAAGACACTACCTACCACAAAACTATGCACGTTAACGTATCATGGCTTAGAAGGCAAAATGTCAGCTGGAGTTTGAGCCTGAAAGTGAACACAGAATTTGTATTCGACACGTCTGGAGTATGTAGTCGAAAAGCACTTCAACGTACTTATTTCAGTTTCCAACTCTTTACAAAAATCTGAATAAAATCACCAACTCGTTGCAATTACTTCATTTAATAATTTTTAAAAAAATGATACTGTGCTTCCGTTAAATTTTTTAACACATTTTGTGATATAACATTTTACACTGAACAACTTTACTTCTATTCATTTTTCGTGTTTTTGCCATAGTTTTGGAATAAAACACATTTTCGTGGAGAGTTTGAGTTGTTCAGCACGACTCATCATTCAAAAAGTTTTCAAAAAATTCTCTAAAAAAGGTATTCACCAAAATAACCATACTTGGGGAAACAATCTTTTTGTACCCTTTTTGAGTTCGAAAATGGAGCAATTCCAAATTTTATATCAATTTCTCTCCCCCACCCCTCTTCCCCGTGGAAAAATTTAGAAAAAATTGAAAAATTGATGTGACTAATAAACCGATTTTCCCGAAATACAATTTCCAATGGTAGATATAAAAATTCTTCTTTTGATACATGCCAATGTAGAACTTTTTTCTCAAAAACTCGTTTTTCACAATCGAGGGTAAAGGGATGGAGTGGGTATGTACGTGGAGAAGGGGTGTATTTTGCAATAAAAATATTTTTCAGAATTATCCAACATTGTTCCATAAAAATTTTGAAAGTTTGAGAACAGAAACATTTCACCATTCCTTGCTACTCGTCAAAATAAGTACTTTTTTTTGGAGAAAGAAATTTTTTTTCCCCTTCTTGAGTTCAAAGATGTATTCAAGTGGTAAAACTCAACTTCTGTGCGATTATTTTATTAAAAGCAATTTAATGAATCATGACTGAATCTTAATCTAGAGTCTATAAAGAAAAAAATGAGTCAGTATGCCATTTTTTCAAGACTCGTTTTTTGAGGGTGCACCCCTTTCTATGAATGTCCTCTATCTCCGTTCCCAAGGCCGCATTTGAAAAAATTTTCAAACAAAAGTTGTAGATTGAGATTCTAGAAATAATTTTAGTTATTACAAAAATTTCGATTGGACCTTTCCCTGCCCTCCTATGACGAAAAATAGGTACTTTTCATGCATATCATGGGAATTTGGTAAAGAGGGAAGGGCCCAATCAACATTTTTGTAATGACCAATATTATTCCAAAGATTTCAATTTACAACTTATGCTTGAAAATTTTTTCAATTGGACCCTCAGGTACAGAGATAAGGAGATTTTTTGGAAAGAAGATGGACTTTCGAAAAAGATTTCTATAAAAATTTTGAAAAACTGAAGACAGGATTATTTCACCATTCCTTTCATTTGGGTGTTTATAAACTTTTGCCAGATGAAGATCGTAGGTAATTAGGTACCTAGGTATATACAGTATAAACCATTGATGGGCAGATCCACTCCCAAAAATTTTAGATCCAGATCACTTGAGCATATTTTTTTTCAGTTCCAGTCCAGATCACATCAGATCCAATGATTTTTATTTTTTGTTTTAAATTTAAACTATAAGCTTTAAAAGTTTGGAGCTGATAAGGGCAAGAACGATTAAAAAAAATTAACCAAATCCGAAACCGTTATTAATGTAGAAAATGGAAAAATGTTGAAACGTATCTTTTTTTTGATCTTTTTTGGAATTGAGAAGATCTAATGATCATAGATCAGATCTACAAATCACAAAGTATCTGAATTATAGATCCGGATCTAAAAATCCTCGGATCTGCACATCACTGATTTTTTGAACCAGTTCTCAATTATTTACGAATTTGTTTCACGCTCACCCCTTCTTTTCATTTACATATTTATCCATTCATTTATTTATTGGACTAGTGACCCACAGAAAATACCTCTTAGGCTCTTATTCGAATTGAAACAACTTTTTCACAAAAACTGAATGAAATTTTCGCAATCGATGAAAATTCCAATCCCATTATTCAATTAATCCCGATACAAACCACTTATACCATTCGACTGCCGGATCTTTGACGAAATACGAAAAAGTGGCGAAAAATTTCTACGTGATTTAATTCACGTACGTTCAATTACAATCGAGCTCAACGACGATAAAAATCAAAGAATTAATAATAGCATTCGACAATTGTACGTACGATTGTGTGCATGGCCGTATTCTTTGTTTTTACTTTTTATGCAGCTATTTTTAACATTTTAATAATTTATGAGCTCGAATATTGTTCGCAAGAGCGAAGCTTTCGGTACATAGCTGTTTATCAATGATTCTGAATGTTTGGCGTAATAAGATTATCGAACTGATTCCATTCGGCATTAAAATATTTAATTCAATTCGTATGGCAATAAAAATTTCATAATACTACGTCAAATGATGTACTCATACTCGTACCTAGGCTAGCAACCTACCTACGCACACACAATCATTACTCATTCTTTCTTCAGATACCAATCACGAAGGCAGAAATTTTCAATTTGTCAAAAAGTCAGCTGCAATATTGCAATTAACAATGTTCGTGAAGGTTAAAGGGTATGCAATGAAAAAAATTAACTTCACCGTAATTTGCTGCCTTGTAAGTATATCAAACGTGAACCGGAGTATTACGTTGAAAAAAAAAATATTCGCATAATTATAACGAGTTTTGAGAAAGTTTGGAAAAGTAATTTTTTTAAAACGTTATACATTTTGAATATTTTACTCCTTTTTTTTTTTGCATAATCAATTTCCCTTTTTGTAATTATTGTATTATAAAGCTCGCACGCGAGAAGTCATTTCTTAATTTTTTTTTTTAGTAGGTCACATATCGTGTTTCCCTTTTTCATATACTTCGGCGAAGTTTTTTTTTCATAGATATTGAAATCACTAAAACTATCACGCCAGTTTGAATATAAACGTGGGTTTAATCGTTTCCCTAACAAGTCTAGTGTTGCTTGGAAACAAGTGATTGAAAACCTAAGTATATTTCTTATCCTAGGCAACGATGTGTCAAAGACAAAAAAAAAGTAAAAAAACGAACTAGATTAAAAGAAACGCGAAGAAAATCTCAACCATTAAATCAATTTGAGAACGTGTTTGGGGTAAAGTTGCAACATTATAAGAAGTTCTGAACCTCTGTTTATTGTTCGTCTAAGCGGCTAATTCCGCTACATAGTGAATTTTGAAGACAATGTGAAGACAACTGTTGCGAAAACGCGGCGCCATTGAATTTCTATATCAGAATAGGGAATTTTTTTCCTTTCAGCTAAAACTCCTAGACATGTGAATCGTATATATAAACTAGATTCAATGTACAGTGTCTAGAAACCATTTTAATAAGAATTTAACCAAACACCGAACCTTAAGAAATGGCAGCAATTCGATAAAACTATAAATAATTCGTATCGCATTTAAATACAATACGTTTAAAATTACCTGACCTTTGTTTAATATATTACCATGTTTTCGTCCGAATTTACAATCATGTAAGAAACCAATTTTTTAATAAAACAATAGTTTTTCTTTTTATGCATCGCCCGGTTCTTTCTATCTGCTTTTTTTTTCGCTTCTATTCGTGTATTTACATTTCCCGTTCAACAAGATCCTTCTTTCTCTCTCCCTATATGCTTCATGTGTATATTCCAAAAATTATAACCATTCAAGCGGACGTTGACTGGTATATGAAATTGTTTTCTTTCGAAATTGCATCTTTCACGTTTCCTTTGTTCTTGTTTAAAGTTTACATTCGGCGGGCTTTGTCTTCTTTATGTTCATTGATGTAGTTTCCATATGTAATAGTTTTGCACATGTAGAAAGTATACCGCTGCTATACGAGATTTTTATATAATCTTAAATTGATCGAAAATGCGGTTTTCTTGGTACCCCCTGCCCGCCGCCGGTTTAATCGTATAGATAATATCGAACGATGGGCCATTCACGGTGAGCCAACTAGATTTCGATGGTATTCGAAGATGCATGGTTGCACGCCCTCGATGTATTTTTATTTTTCCATCGTTTGTGGCAGTTTTTGAAGGTTCTTTTTTTAGAAACTCGTATTTTTTATACGATTTCGATCGTCTGTTTATAGTGTTGAATGTTGATGGATATTTAGTCAAAAATTTGTTAGGGAAATTTTTTCTCACGTATAAAAACTGTGAAATGCCCTGTCCTCAGATTTTCAAAATTTTTATGGAACGGTGTTGGACACTTCTGGAAAATATTTCGGTTGCAAAATACGCCTCCCTCCCCACTCACTCAGTTCTGCATTGCATCGAAGGGAGAATTTTCATATCATCAAAAATGCATTCATCATATGAATTTTTTCAAAAAATTTTCTCTCAGAAGTAAGAAGAAATTGATATAAAAAATTGAAATTTCCCCATTAGTACAGTTACAAATGTAAAAAAAATAATCCTTGCGATTACATGGTTAAAAACAATTTTTATTTTATGACTAAATATTAATTTTGAGTCTATAATGGAAAAAATGAGCCAATATGTCATTTTTTCAAGATTCCATTTCTTCAAGTACCATCCCTTTTCCTTTGAAAGTCCCCTATCTCCGTTCCTAAGGCCGCCTCTGAAAAATTTTTCAAACAAAAGTTAAAGATTGAGATCCTAAGAATAATTTCGGTTATTACAAAAATTTCGATTGGACTTGTCCTTCTCCTCTAATTTTGCATAATACGTATGAAAATCAGTCTTGAACTTTATAAATGGACCGCTCACACAATCTCAATGCAACTTTGGCTTGCAGTACAGCCAAGAAGGAAAAATAGGTTTTGTGAATGGTATATTCGATTGTAATTTGATCGCGAAATTCTATGTGATTTTTTAAAGCTTCTCTTTTTTGAGGGTCCACCCCTTTTCCGAAAAATCTTTCTATCGCAGTACTTAAGGCTCCAATTGAAAAAATTTTCGAACAAAAGTTGTAGATTGAAATCCTTGGAATAATTCTTATTATTACAAAAATTTTGATTGGACCCCTCCCTCTCCAATAAATTTGCATAATATGCATGAAAATCATCTGGTGATTAAATTAAAATGATTTACATACGTATTATGCCTAATTGGAGGGGAGAGAAGGGTCCAATCGAAATTTTTGTGATAACTAAAATTATTCCAAGGGTCTCAATCTACAACTTTTGTTTGAAAATTTTTTCAAAAACGCCATTATGAACGAAGATAGGCGATTTTAAAGGAAAGGGGAATAGACCCTCAAAAAAGAGGAGGCTTGAAAAATGTTTTTTTCTCTAACCACTTTCATTTTTGTGTCTGCACTAAAAGCATCTTGGAACCCAAAAAAGGTACAAAAAATTTGTCTCGCCAAATATACTTACTCGTATTCCAGCGAGTGCCCATTTTTGACAATTTTTTGGGAACTTTTTGAGTTAGGGGTGCGTAGTGGATTGGATTCTACAGTTTTTTTTTTTTTTTTAGAAAAACACAACGTTGATTTATGAAAAGAGCAAAGTTGGGTTTATATGGGTGATTTGGCCCCTAGCACTGAATTTGAAATCATTAGCTCGATATCTCACCTCTAACCCTTTCTAGCAAGGGTAAAAAAGGATTTCCGTAAAAGGCTTTGGTATGGTAAGGGGGTCAATCGGCCTCTGGTCGAATTTCAAATTTGTTTTCAGGGCTTCCGATTTATTATGGTAAAATATGATTTTAGAACTTATGTGGAATCCTTTACCTCATCCCCTGAGGACTGGACCCCCGAAATAGTGATTTTAAGCTGAAAAATGCTATTTCAGCGAGTTCAAGATCGATGTTCATCAAACTTGGTATATGGGTACAGGTACTCGATGGGAACATTGTGAAATTTTTTCAGATTTTCCCGACCCCTACAATGACCTTGAAATCGACTTTGAAAACTTCAAATCGTCACAGGGGGCACAATTTTGGTGCGGGCACGAAAAAAAATGATTTTCTTATTTTCCACACAATTTTGCACGATTCAGAATTTTTTTTGAATTTTTGCCAGGGGGCATCATACCTAAATCATCAAAAAATCGCCTTTTTACTCCGTTTTCCTTCCTTAACTAGGTCATTTCTGGCCGAAATTTTTTTTCTTGCAATATATCATCAATGACACCAAAATACACCATCAAACCGCATTTAGATCAAATTCGTTCATTTTATACTTTTTTCTCAAGTACCCCAATTACACCATTTTGGGAACCCACAACCTCCATTGAGTTGAGTTAAGGCCCTAACAATCATATATGGACTGTTTACAATTCTATATCTATCATATATTGCAATTTCAGCAAAATCGAGAATTTTGAATTTTTTCAACTTATTTTGAGTAAAATTTTCCAAAGTCAAAAATACTCAATTCGTGAAAAAGAGCAAAAAATCTAAGTTCCTCGATTTTGCTGAACCAGTAGGTATGTATATTGAGCTAAAAATTTTATCACAGGGATATTAGACCATAGGGGCAACCTTATACTGAATAATATTAAATTCGTGGCTGTAGGGAGGGGGGGAATCACCCTCTTCAATTAAAATTTTGAAAAAATTTTGATATTTTGGAGGCTAACTTTCCATTGAAAATGGATTTTAACCCCATAAAAAATATTTTTCAAGAAGGGGGAGGTAAAATTCTTTCAAAGTTAATTTTTCATCAAAGGAAACAACGATGAATAGTTATTTCAAAAAAATTTTAATTTCTTCAATTTTTTGATAATGTGAGTGAACTCGAATCCCCCATATCTATCCCACCTCAACTGCTCAAAATTATTTCAAAAAATCGTGGAACGATTTCAATATCTAAAAATTTGAAAATCAATTTTATAGGTAGATCAGCGTGGAATAAAATTTTCAAAAAATAATCTCAAAATAAAATTATCTTGACGAAATATCAAAAAAAATAAAAATAAAAAAAAATAATCGAGCAAAGTAATAAAAAAAGTACTCATTCAAAAATCTAAAAAAATTACCAACTACTTTTCTCGAATCATTCAACTCGGTAAATTGTTATGCATAAGTACATATAACGATCGCACACATAATCCTACTCCTACGTCCTACCGCATCCGCAGTACTTACTAATTACCTCTAATGGGTAATTTTCTTCTCGCTCGAACGTGCTGCCACTAGAAGCAACTGGCATAGCCAGCGCCCAGGGGCAAATCAACACACACTCTCCGACAACAGCCACCGATTGGCCACCAGTACTGCACCGAATACCGAAACACCCGGCTCTCGTAATAAAACGCCGAAGTACATTATTAATAATATTTTTACATCGATCATCTGTTTGTACGTATACGAGACGAACGGAGAACTGTGACGTCACATCAAGTTCACCAAATAGTTAATTTTAAACAACGTACTGCAGACTCTTAATGAACGAAAACGATCCAAGGAAATAAAATTTGCTAAAAGGGAATGTAAAAGGTTAAAATAAAAAAAAAAAATACTAGCAATAAATACGTATGTACGAGCAATTTTTTAATAGCCCAGTACTGCATTCCACTTCCTTCAACCAGTGTCTTAAACACTTGGCTAGTATACGTAGCTCATTTTTATATTTATCGCATTCGACGCCCGATAAAGATGTAAAAATGCAAAAAAAAATTAGACGAGTGTGTACGTTAATTGTATTGGCGATAGAAACGTTGTTGGTGGATAAAATGTATGTATTTTGTGGACGTACGAATGAGAAATGACGAAGGTTGAAACACGAAATGATTCGCCTATGTTGAAATGCAAATAAATGTAAGTTGAGACGAAAATACTCGTATGTTGGCAAATGCATCTGCGTGGTTAATTTTTAAAAGGAAATGCAGTTTAAAAGTTAGGGCGGTTTGTTTTTCCTTTTTTTTTTTGAATTTATTCGAATTTTTATAGGCCTATGTGTTTTAGTTTCATTCTTAGATTTTTGAGTCATTTTTTTTTTCTTTAAACCTTTACATGTGTTATCCTCAGTTAGATAAAGTAATATCTAATTACCTAAGCATCATCCAGTTTTTCTAAACAATTGGTAACTAAAATTTTTGGTTAAACTCTCTGTGTGGTAATTGGTTAAAGAAGCCAGGCCAGGGCCAAGAGATACGAAACATTGCCTACTTTGAAATCAAAGGAGCAGTGATTTTAATTCATTTAAAAAGAAATTGCATATTTTAAAAATTGAAGGACCTACCGAAAGGAGTACAACTTTTTCCAAGTACATAACTGAAAGTTTGAAAGCATCGATGAAAAATTTGTTCGATGATTTGAAAAAAAAATGTAGGCCTACATAGACACTTTTGTCGACCTCTCATTTCGAAGGAACTAATTCAATTAAAAATTGACATTGAAAATTTTAATCATAAGAGAAACTTTCTGTTCTGTTAGTGCCTTCGAAATGGAAAATAGGCAAAAAATCATGTGACCTTTTTCTCCTTTATGAGAAACTTTATGATAAGACTTCGAATGAAACTGTAGGATATTAATCTGTCTGTAGCTGGATCAAATTTTTCAAAAAGTGAAGGCAAAGGGAGGGAACTTCATATCTTATAATGAATAAAATAATTTTCTATTTGATTTCCACTCTTTTTGCATAGGATCCCAGATAAAACAGAGATGGATCAAGGAAAAATTATTCAGGGAGATGAAAAGTGAAAGTTTTCAGATTTACGCATCGATTTTCTAAATCAAAATGAAATTCGAATTTTTCCAACTTCTTTTGACTCAAAAGATATGTTTAATTTTTCAGTTTTTTTCTGTAAGTGACATTGCTTTTGAAAAATTTCTATTAGATAACTTACAATAATATTCCGAAATTTGGATTTTTGTGGATGTTTCGACAAAACATGAAAATATGAAATATACTCGAAAAGTCACAAGTAATTATACACTTTGACATGAATGTAGATATGTATTGTAGGGGGGAGGGAGGTGTCTTGAAAATTTTACGTTTATGTGTCGCGAAATTTTGTTATCTACCTTAGATAATTTTTAAACGGCGAGCAGATGGCTTTTTGACTTTTTGTGCTTGACAGTGAAGGGGTGAGTGAAGGGGTGAGGGAGGTGAAGGGGAGTGTCTGACCAAAAAGTTGTGCCTATACCTCGAAGTCGGACAAAACAACCAGGGACAAATTTCAACCCCCACCCATTGAATTTTACATTTTTCAAAAAATTAAAAAAATTGGGAAAAAATTGCTGATAATTTTTCTAACCGATTTAAATAATTTTATTTAAAAAGTAAATAGAGATTTTTTCCGTCTTTACCCTAATTTTTGAAAATGATCGAGATGAGGATGGTGAGGTAACGCTTAAGGAAGAACATTTCAGTAAAAAAAAACATGTCTTATGTTAAAAATTCTTCAAATGTTTTCCCAATTTTTACGAAAAATTAAAAAAAAACAAAAAGATTGATTTTTCAAGTAGGTATGCAAGGCCTAAGTACCTTTGAGAAATAGGGTGAGGGTGAAATATCCCTAATGGCATTTTTGCAAATAAATAACTAACTATCATTTCAATTAAAAAAAAGGTAAAACAATTTTTTTTTCAATTTTTTTCATTTTCAAATTTATGCAGGTACAGTTGGATAGGGATGATGAACAAGTTCATGGGGGAGGGGGGTTAAGGGTTAAGCTATCAGGTAAAAGTTCATGCCTAATCAAAGCCAATAACTAACTGATATAATTTTTACTCACTCTATCCTCTTGCTCAGGTCTCCTCCTTTCGAGCCAAACAGGGTTGAAAAACTGAAACTGAAACTGGAACAGAAACTGAAATCTTTTTTCAGTTCCACTTCTAGTTTTCACTTTTTCAAATGTTCCCGATTTTTTTCTGATTTTCTCACGGCATTTCATATACGGCTTTAGGCTTTTTACTTTTAAATTATACAATTTTTTGAAATTTTGACAAAAAAAAATTAGAAACTAAAAACTGGAAACTGGAACTTTTATGATAGTTTTCTAGCCCTGGAGCCAATTTTATTTCACGTGTTGAAGATTTTCATTTTTCTAAATTTTTAATCAAATTCTCTAATTCTTGCGGGAATAACAGACCCTAACATGGGTCATCTTTGAAAATTTCTTTAAAAATCGAAAACTGATTTTTAGGCCCCTGAGTCTTCTTGAAGAGATTGTGGGTCCTCAAAATGAGACGCATTCGGGTATTTCAAAAAATAATTGTAAAAAAGGGAAAAAATGAACGAATTTGATCCAAATGCAGGTTGATGGTGTATTTAGGTGTCATTAATGATATATTGCAAGGAAACAATTTTTCGATCAGAAATGACCCATTTAAAGGAGAAAAATAGGCAAAAAAAATTGGTTTTTGGCATTTTTGAAGATGACGCACCACGATATCAAGTTCTACAAAAAGAAGAGGTTGTACATCTAAACTAGGTACACAATATATTTTTTTTCAGAATTGTATCTCTGAAAGGGGTTACCAAAATGGCCCTTAGAAAGCTTAAAAAGTCCATTTGGCTTTGAAAAATTGCTCAAAATTGTTTTCAAAAAATTCCATAAATCACCGTTGATATAATCTACCATCCCTGCAAGTTTGAAAAAATTCGGTTGATAACTGCCAAAAATAGAAATTTAAACGAAGATTCACATTTAACCCCTCCAGAAGGGGTTAGGGTTAAGATATCGAGCTGAAAATTTTATCACGTCGGTTTTACACCATAAGGACCAACTTCTACTGGATAATTTTCAATTAGGTGCCCAGGGCCAAATCGCCCCTATAAACCCGGCTACGCTCTTTGGCATAAAAAATATTTACTCTCAGACTTTTTCCTCTTGGACCATTTATTTCAACAAAATTGACAAAAACTGGTTTAGGTTGGAGAGGTCTATGGTCGCGCAATCGAGAGTTGGTACTTTAAACATCAGTAGCGTAGCCAGACTGGTGTTGGGGGGGGGGGGGGTCCAGTTTTAGTTAAAAATGCATGAAGGATTGAAATTATTGAGTTTCAGGATCATAAAACAAAAATTAATTATTCAAGTCTTCAGAGGAGATTCTGCCACTGTTTAGTATAATGATGTGAAATTTGTCTAAAATTTTTTTTGAAATTTAAAAATATTTTACAAGTCCAGAAAGTCTAGAATAACCTGACAAAAAGTCTAAAAGTCAGCCTGATTTCTGAAATTATCTAAGTTCAAAAAAGTCAGACAAAATGTCGAAAAATGGGTGATCTCTAAAATTTTCCATGTCCAAAAAGCCTAAAGTGTTTGTCTGATAAGTAATGTCCAAAAATCACTGTCACAGAATTTTGTAGCAGTTTCGAAATCCCAAGTCTGACAAAAGATCTAAAAGTCAGCATGATCTCTGAAATTTTCCAAGTCTAAAAAGTTAGTGGAAATCTAAAAAATTTTCCAAATCCAAAAAAGTCTAAGAATCAGAGTGACGGAATTTCGTCCCGTAATTCAAAGATATCGATTAACAATCAACTTTCACTATTATCTCAATTTGAAAAACTGCTTTGTTCGAACCAAGCACATAATACGTGGGTAAATTCGAAGGCGTGTTCGAACAAATGCAAAAATTGGCACTGATGAACACATATCCGAACCATCAATTACCTCTCGTATCATCAGAAAATACGAAACGAGGAAAAAAATAAGAGAAAAATCACACCGATCGGCACAAATCAAAATATACTTATACGTACAAAACTCGCACGTTTTCATCGTCGTAATATTAATAGAACGGAAAAAAATGAACAAAAAGAAAACGTCCATCATTAAAATTGAATAATTTGGTTTCGACCTTGTTACGAGCCGTTATCTGGTAAAATTTCTTACCATATGTCCTTTATTATTGACTTGGCTAGTAGGTATATTGATACGGGCAGATATTTACACATTCTATTAGATTACACTTAGTTACGTTCTATCTTCGTCTTAAAGTCAATTTTCAAAGACTCGAAAGAAAAAAAATTACCAATGAGTTTATCAGCTCAAGTAGGTACCTATTTTAAGATTTTTTTCAAAAAAAAAAGAAGCTAGGTAATGATATCGAAACGATAATTTAAACATGAGCAAGATCTCCTCGATCGAATACACCGAGTTTACGTACGTATTAAAAGAATCACCTCTTTGGCCAGCTACAGCACAATTACGACATTAAAATAATGCAAAGAAAGAAGAGCACGATGACGCACACTTGAAATGTTAATAAACCCTGCAACGTTAATCACTTTTCTAACGTTTACGTTTAGTTTGGTCCTAGAAGACCTTGATTATCACCTCGCGAATGCGAGTTCAGCACATGGATGCTGGTCGACCAAGCTCAGGATCTACGTACTTTTAATCGTATGAGCTTCGAAAGTGAAATTTGGTGAAACTTTCAAACTACATTAAACTCGTACGTACAGCTCGACGTCAACCTTCAAACAAACCATCAAATTTGCGAAAAATTCCGATCGTGTGGGAAATTTAGCAGGGGCATCCCTGGTGACCCGATATACGTGTATCGTCCGCGTGTATTCAAAGCATCATAGAGAGAACTGGCATATGGAAATGGAAAGAGCAGCGGAGATAGGAAGAGAGAGAGAGATGAAATGAGTTGTGGATACTCGAAAAGGTGGTTATTTGGTGATCGGAAATGGAGTACACAGGTAAACAAGGGGAGCATGCTCTTTTCCCCTCACGGGAATATATATATAATTGTGTTCTCTATCTTGCAATATGTAATCTCTATCGTCATTGTTACTATATAAACGGTATTTTTCGAATTTGCCGGTTCTTTTTCGTAGTACGAATTTGCCTTGCGATCGGTTCCGTCGTTCGATTTTCATCGCGGAATTTTTTTTCATTTTCGTAAAAATTGTGTGCAAATTTTGACGTTTCTTCGTACGCGACCGTTCGATTCAAGGTGAGTTTTTCTTTTTTCAATAATTTTTTTCTTTTTTAAGTAGGTCAAAATGAAAATTTTTCGAATCCATTTTTCTGTTTCGTTTTTACGCGGAATTTTTTTTTTGAGACAGTGAAAATTTTAACGAGCAATTAAAACTGCAATTATGTTGCGCGTTTCGGCTCCTCTATGCGAAATTTTTTATTACTCGTTTTGCGATCTATCTATTTTATTTGGCAGAACAAACGCATATTAAACCAATGTGTAGGGGGTACAGTAGGCGAAGGAAATTAATCACGCATGATAAAGGGTAGATATAAAATTTTTATTAAAATTCGGGCGCATGCTGCTTAAAAACTAGTGCATTATTCTTACGCAGTATGTGCATCGGTCGGTGAAGTGTTCTGTTTTTGGTCATCGTGAAAATAATACCTAATCTCGGATTACTCGCGAGTTTGATCGACGTTAGACTAATCAAAATATTCGCGTAAGTACCGAAAACGAATTAATGCATCATCGTATTTATTATAAAACACTATAGCTAAATTCGTACCTATGAAATCATCACGTTAATAAAAATCACACCTTACGATGCAATTTTTAAATTACCTATTAATTCTATTTAATCGGCATAAAACTAACAAGCTGTCGTAATCAAATTCTATATTTCTCACGTGCTGACACCAACAAATTACTTCCTTTTATACCAGCGACACGATAACGCCATCGTAATCGTTCCATTATAATAAATCGTTAAATTTTTTCCTTTGTTTTTCGTTTCCCTAAACAAGTGCATCAGTTATCAGAGATATAGGCTCTTGTAACATATTCCAATACCGGGTATATTCTAATATACAAGGTTGAGGGAATGGGGGTCAATTTGTTTATGAAATGGTTCAGAGACTCTCGAAGCTAGATGAAAGATAAGTAAATATTTTGCATATGATTTTTATTTTGTACTCAAGTCAGTTTTTTACGAATGAGATTGTAAACGAATATCAGTTCATTCTAATAAAATAATAATTAATAACACTTAGAATTTTAAATTGATTTAAAAATCAATTACTGATTGATTCTAATTGAATACATTTTTTAATAAAAAAAATTGAAATAAAATGAAACAAACAAATACTACAAATAGAAAAAATTCTCAAATCAAATGACATAATTCATAAAAATTATAAAAATGATTTTTCGCTCGAATTTTTTAAAATAAGAAATTGATGAAATGGATTTAAAAAATTCTGAATTTGAATTTAAAAAATAATTAACACAATGGAAATATTGTTAATGAATTTTGATTAGATAGATACCTACCTACCTATTGATTTATGAATACCTACCTACGTATTTGATACAAAATATATCTAAAATTCAAATTAGTTTCTAAACATTCATAATAAATCTTCAATGCAAATAAGATTTAGCGGAATAAATTAATTAATAATTATCATATAATCCAGACCCCATCAAAGTGAAGCAAAGGAAGCAAGCTACTGCGAGAAACATGGCAAAGTGGTTCTTCGAAGCTAGAAAATATAATTTATGAATTTTTTCCTCGAAAAATTTTTTTTGAGTTAGAAAATTGAGATTTATCTAACATCAGTGAAACTTCTCATTTTTCAGCTCCTATAATAATTTTTAATAATTTGATATTAACAATTTTTTTCAAAATTTGGAATTTGGAAATATTTAATTAAATGCATTTCAAATTTATTATGCACATATTAACGTAATAGAATCTTATTAACAAAAAAGATCACAATTTGAAAAAATGAAAATTTTTAGTGGCTTTTTGATCAGTTAACCAATCAGATTAACCAATTAATGGAATTTTAATTGGTTATAACGAGAGTTGATTGAACTTATGAATTTCATCAATTGAAATTTTAATCACAACAAAATGTACTTATTTTTTATTAGAGACTAGATCTATTGTAATTTAATTCATCGGTTGAAGTCTGGTTAATCAATTAAATTCTGATTTTTCTATTCACTGATTAAAATCCAATAAAGTAGCTGAAATCGTTTAATCAGATAAATATTCGATCATTGAAATTAAAATTGATTAAACCAGGGTAACCCATTATCGATTAAATTTTAATTGGAAATCTATTAATCGATCAAAATTCGAATAAACAAAATGGAATTGTGGGTGTGGTTGGGGTAGGGCGACCCTTGTTTTCAACTTTTGAATTTTTTGGCTCTTATCCCCTAAAATTGTTCCTTCTTATGAGAAAATAATTTCCCAATTTTTTATTTTTTCCCTAATCGAATTTCAAGTGGTGCCCTCAAGCCACCTTCCCCCTCCCCCATTAAATTAAATTAAAGTACCGCAAAATGGATGGAATTTTAAAAATTTTGATTTTTTTCATTCTAGACCCTCTCAGTATTTCCTCTGATCAAAAATAGCCACTAAAATTTTCAATCCATTTCCCCAGTATAATAGGTAAACGTGAGAATTTGAGGGGATTCTAATCTCAGCTCACTTCGAGAGCTATTTTCTCATTGGAGAAGATAACAGAAATTTTAGAGTTATATCTAATGAAAAGAGAAGTATTTTGAAGGAATGGAGCAAAAAAAATCAGCAATAAAAATAATTTTAGCACATTTTTAAAAAATTTTTTGAAAATTTGGGAGAGATTTGGCATCATTTATTTTGCATGTAGGGGACTGAAACTTTTTAGGATTTATTTTTTCAAAAAAAGAAACAACTTTAGGAGGTGGGAGCAAAACAAATCGAAAGAAATTTCCATCAAGTATAAATCAAGAACCACCCTGGGTGCGGGAAGGGGGTGACAATTGTCGAATTCGAATGGTATAGTTGTCAGATTCTGGAAATTTCAAGCCATCATTCATCGTAGGTAGAGGGATCCGTTCTAATTTGTTGAAAAATTTGGTAAATAAAGTTACCTACCAATTTCAGAAAATTTCAAAAATCAAGGCAAGATTTGGCAAAATTGAATTTGGAGTAAAATTCATGAATTTTCAAAAGCGATGATTCCCTCTTGCTTAGGTACCTATTTTACCCCCTCGCCCCCAGTTTGGTGTGTCTTTGATTTCAAGGCAGTTTTTAAACTATATAAACATAGAAAGTAAACTCTTCCATTTCAATTTTTTTAATTTCAGAAAAAAATAAGATGGGCCTACTGATGCTAGAAAAAGTAAAAAATGCTCATTTCTTTATTTCTTTATAGTTTTTAAAAAAATATTTACTCAGAGTCAAAACTAAGAGGGGTGCGTGGGGTGATTCACCCCTCCCACCGCCCTCCAGGTAATCGGAAAATCGACTAAAAAGTCGCCACAGAAGACGAATAAAAATTGCACCAATTTTTGACATATTTGCCGAGAGATTTTAACTTTGACTTGCCATTTTTTAAAGAAATTTTCGATAAATATTTTTCAAAATTTTACCTAAAATCACATTTTTTATGGCCGAACCCACCAACTCACAAATCAGTGGAATCGAAGGAGTATTTAACGAACTTCAAGGGGTCTGGGCCTTCTTCATGACCAAAATGTTGGAAAAAATGATACAATTTCACCCTTCTATTCTGTCCTCCTATAAAATTTTTCGCCCAAGCTCAATGAATTTATTAATTTTGAGAAAGTATTGAATATTTTTCACAATTTTGCGTGAAATCACTTACTTTTTCTTACCAATCCCTCTATATTTTTGTTCAATTTAGCTTAACATGTTCCAAGTTGAGTTGAAAATTATCAGTAGGTAGTTGAAGTAAGCATTTCAGTGATTTTGTCTCCTCCTCCAACACCTCCCCTCACCTGAAAATCCCTTTAGACTTTAGCTAGTTCGGTTCGACCTTGCATTCAACCTTGAGGATTTATTTTTAAAGTTTAGGATGTTTGACTCGTTGAAAAAATTTCACGGTTTTTTAAAGAATTTTCTTGGATTTTTTAGAAAAAAGGTAGAAAACATGGTAAAAAAGTCAGCTTTTGCCTTAAAAATTATTTTTTTAAAAATAAATTTTGCCCTTGCTCACCAAGTACTACATTTTTTAATTTTTTTCAAGAACTTTGTAGTAGAAAAATTTTTTTCCCTGACTATTTTCTTCGATAAGTAATCGAGTAGGCCTAACTAAAAAAATTATGCATTTTTTCTCGAACAATGGATTGAAAAACATGAAAGAATGAGCCTATTCCAAATTTTACCCCAAATATTCGACGAAAACTCGATTAAAAGCGACAAAATGGCTAAAGAAAGCGTTAAGGATTTTTCAAGGATTTTTTCTAGCCAATTTTAAACGATTTAAGGATTTTTCAAAATTTTGGTTGGCAGCTCTGGTTCAGTCGGCAAATTTTCCATTGAAATTTACTGTAGTCGGCAACTTTTTATGCATCCACATTGCTATCTCTCTTTAATAGTCTTTCAAAGAATCGAATTGTTGAAAAAATAAACTGAATTTATGAAAAAATCACTTATTACATTCATCGAAATCATTTTCATCGGATTTCAATTTTTATTAAATTCAAAAACAACCCAAGAGTAAATAATATTGGTAAACAAATATTATTACGATACGATGAGAATCGATGATCATATTACATACCTAGGTACAATAAAGTGAACATGTGCACCTAATAAATGACATATGGAATTCAAGAGTGAAAAAAAAGGGCAAAGTTTAATTTATTAAAAAATTTAAAAGGTTTCGAGTAAGTAACTATTAATAGACCATTGACTACGCGAATACAAACGTGTAAAATGGCACATTTATCAAAATACCACTTAACCATATCTCATCGAACCAAGGTACACAATTAACTTTAATTAAGATAGGTAACGTTTTCCTGTGTACAAATAAACTACGCACCTAATAATAGAAACTGTAAAAAAAGGAAGAAAAAAAAAGGTGATCATGCCCTCTCAAAACATACTCGTATTTACACAATACATTGTTCGAATGGTAGGTAAGGTAACTAAATTGTTAAGCATAAAAAATATTGCTAATGGATTTGCAATAATTTATTGAAAATTCGACAGCGTTCAGCCGGAGCGTATAAGCAAAGGTAAGAAAGGAAATGCAATTGAAGGGTCTTGCGTACTGCCCATCATAATTATCTACGAGTACTCGGTTATAGGTACTCTTATTGTTGGGGGAAAAAATGCAACATGTCAAACCGGTTTCGAGAGGATGCGAAAAGCGATGAGTAATCGATGTGGCTTTTGGATATTATGAAAAACATTCCACCATCGGTTTGTTAAAATGTCTATTTATTTGCTTCGAGCCGAATAAAAGTCAGTTTAGCAAAGAAGTTTTTTTTAATGGATATTACATATTATAAAGGTGTTTTTTTTTTCATTCTGTATGAAATTATATCCTTTTCAATGAAAGTGATATTTTTTTCAACGAATAGTTGTATCTTTCGTTCGCGATGAAAATAATGAAGTTAATTTCCTATTGTAGTAGTTGAATGAGCTCAACATAATGTATAGCTGTTTCTGATGAATGAAATGGCGAAAAAATTTTACCATTGTGATTTTCATAGAATGATGTTAAAAATTGTTAAATACTTTCAAATTCAGGCTGAAAAATACTCTAAAAAAAGGGGAAAAAATACATTTTTCCAAACAATTCTATTTTCTAGTATAAAAATACAAAAAGAATTAAAAGGATGGGGAAATTCTTTGAATCTTATTTCACAACCTCTTTTAATATCTTCCTCAAAATTAAAAAAAAAAAGACAAATTCCACCCTTAACCTTACCTTCCACTACCTGATTAATTAGAATATCACAAAGTATAAAAAAATTAATTTTTCATTCAAAATTTAAAAATTATTGATGATTTTGTATTTCTTAAAGGGTACCTACTTTTAAGAAAGAATGATTAAATTACTCCGTCTTTAAATTTAGAAAATTTTCATGAAGTATTGTTAGGTCTCTGTTGAAAAAATAAATTCACTCAAACTCCCTCCTTTCGTCCGACCACTATTGGGACAGAGCGAAAAACTTTTTTTTTTAATGAAAAACATTAGATTCTCAAGAATTATGGGAAATTCATACAAAATGAAAATTAATTGCAGTAAAGATTCTGCATCAGAGAAAATGTACTTATCCAACTGAAAATTTTATCCAAGGCACACTGTATCTTTTTTTTTTTAGAAAGAAAAACATTAGGAATGACATAATCAGCTCTTGACTAAGATTTCAAAAGTACGTAACTTGTGAACGTTGGCTTGCAAGGTCTAAGAACTCGGTGTTGAATTTTTGCCCCCCTACCCACCTCACTCTTACATGTGGCGCCAAACGTATTCTTTCAATGCAAATTTTCATTTTCTGTTTTTCGCAACAGAATTTTTCCAAAGCAGGGATGATGAACCCTGCCAAGGATAATTTCTGGGAATTTTTATATTTCTTTTGAATTTTCTTCGTATTGAAGCATGAATTTCAAGATTTCAATGAGCAAATATTCCTTCAGAATTGGAAGTGCAACAACGAAAAAAAAAATTCTGAAAAGCAAATTTTTTTCAAAATTTTTTTTCCATGTGGAAGACCTCAAAATTGTAAAAAATGTGAAATAATTATATTTTGGTCAATTTTTCTTGCAATACACCACAAAATACTTATCATACACCATCACTCTAAATTTGAACCAAATTCATTGATTTTTTTGATTTTTTACAATTTTTTTTCGAAAATTTGAATTACTTTGTGCTATTTTGGGAATTCACGACCACCTCCTTCCCTCCCTCCCTCCCTCCTAGATTAGCTAGTCGCCTAAAATTTATGTCTGGATATGTTTCAATCCGATATAAGCTCTCATACTGTAATTTAAGCGAATTTGAGAAATATTAATTTTTTTAACTCATCAATTTTGTTGCATTCTCTCACATCGACGACCGAATTCCCAAATCCATTTTCTCGAATTCTAACAGGTATTTTGAAACAGTTGTAAAACGTAACGGAACAACGAAATAACAAAAAAAAATTGGGAAAAACAAAACGGAACGAAATAACAATAGCTTCAAATGAATAAAAAATGAAACGAAACGGTAAAATTCTGGAAATAATGAAACGAAATAATTTCGTTTTTTTTTTGCATTCTGCTGAAAATTTGAGTTCATTATTATTTCAGCAAGAAAATTGAAATCTGGATGGAAAAACAGAACGAAATAATTTCGTTTAACTAATCGAAAAAATGGACAATAACGAAATAACGAAATGAAACGAAAAACCGATCCGGACAAAATGAAGAAACAAAACGAAAACGAAAAAATCGATTCACCACAACACGAAATAACGAAATACCTAACGAAAAAAAAGTTTATAGTTTCACAACCTTGCTTTGAAGATTGAATTCAGATCACATTTGCAATCAATGACCTCGAATTAGCCAAAAAAGTATTTTTTGATACCTATTCAAAACTTTCCCAAAATTCACCCAAAAATTGACCAAATTTTTCTGATTGTTACACAAATGCAAAAAATTGAGATAGGTACTAAATATTCTCGAACTAACTCTCTCTATCATTTTTAGTGGTTTTCGGTTGAATTTCAAAAAATCGAGATGGAATTTTCATTTTCTAAAAAAAAATTGGGATGAATAATACTTGGAAAAAACGTTTTTAGAAAAAGAATGATTCCATAAAATTATCATTCTGAGAGTTTTCGATTCGGAAAATTGGATTTGTAACTCATCATATTCTATGATTTTCCAAATGAATAAACGACGAAAATGTGTAAAAAATCAAAGATTATTCCACATGTTATTTTCAAGATCTCAGCCGAAGGTCAATTCACTATTCGCACCCTGTTCAAAAATTCTGTGCATTTTAAAAAGTTTTTTTTTGAATGGAAAATTGTTTCAGATACGAGTGTATTTTTTAACTGATTACGTGAAATCCAAATCTCAGGGCTCATATTTGGCTTAAATCGCCAGTTTTCCAGATTACAACAATTTTTCACTCAGAAATTACATTTTTTTCATGGCTCAAAGCCTGATTGGAAAAATAAGCACGTTTGAATTCAGCGACCCAAAATTAGTCATAAATGGAAATGTATCGATTTCTTCAAAAATGGTGATTTTTTTAAAAAACAATTCTAGTCGAGTTTATTTTTTTTTCAATTTTTGAAATGTAGGTATTAATTGTCGAGAAAAAAATGTGCTTGTCGAATAATTCGGACACATTGAACAGAATCTCGAATTCATTTTCAACACAGACCCTTTCTCCACATCGATATACTCTTTCTCTTTTTCATCCCACAACAATAAAAATACGAGTCAAACGAACAGTAACCAACCTACCTACATTAATGAATGAATTTTAAAAAATATATATTGAAATATTTCGAAGATAATTTTTTATTAGGTAAAAATTTTTAAACAAAACTAAATTATGAATTAATAAAAAAAAAACAAGTCTAAAAATAAGAAAAAAAATTACAAATCTTGTAACCACATTCGTTCAATCAATTCTACTAAAATTCATTTTAAAAAATTCAACATTCGTATCTAATGCAAAAACATCATTAATTTTAAAAGGCCGGCCATCAAAAAAAAGTATAAATACAATTTACAACGCCATCGTGAAAAATAGCAGCGCAATATAATAAAAGTTGACCATACGTCGGTCGTAAAACACAGCAAGTTGTGCACCTTAAAAGTTAAATACCCAAAAAGAAATGGGGAAAAAAATCATTACATAGCATTAGCATCAAACGCAATATGTTAAAAATACGCAATATTTCATGGACGAAAAAAAAAGAGGGGAAGAAAATCCAATCGGAATATAAATTTAGAACGCATACGTAGTCATTATCATACGCACAGTCTACATTAAGTTACTTTCGGTAGGTCAGTAATACCCCCCGGACTTCCCTCTGCCATCCACATATCATACCAGGTGATCCAGGTGATATGCAAGAGGCTCGGATATTCATCTTGAGCGTCGTATAAATTGCCTAATAAACTCATCGTAGGCGAACCGACCACATTTCGTACGAATTTTCTTCGAGTTTGAGAACACGAGACTTAGCCTGGTCGTCTATGTATTTTAGCATTTGGCGAAATTAACTTGGGAGGATATTTTTACCAGTATATGAAGAACATGTAGTGTATAATTTTCGATCGTTTAAATACACTTGGCAAATTATACAACGTTGGGGTATAATTTATCGATAAAATTTTGCCAATAAATTGCCTCACATGATATTTTATGTGTAGAGACGAATCTTGAAAAACGAAAGCTATTTTTCGTGCATAAAACACACACGCGTGCGATGTTTATTCAACAGAGCGCGGTGCGGCGAACAAGAAAGGAAAAACTTTCCAAAAAAAAAGTACATACGCGTATGAAAGAGAAAATGGCGCAGGAGGTGCGGGGGAGGGTAAGGGGCACGTATCAAAGCTGGGTATTTTTTACGCAACCATTTGAAGCGCACTCGAAATTGGAAATTCGCGTTGTTAAAATTATACTCGAATTATTACAGCTCTTGATTTCGTCAACCTTGATGAATATGGTTATAGCGTGAAGGGCTGTAGGAGTGTGTGTAAATTTGCCACTTAGTAGCAGAATGCATAATTCGCGAATACCCCACTACCGCCTTTCCGCACGTACTTAAATTCCTTTTATTTCAATTCACGCAATGCTACAAGCACGTGTATTTAATTCGTGTGTACTTTTTATGATTCGTTTGAAGGCTGACACTAATAATCGCAATGCGTTTGTTAGCGATGTAATTTTCATATAAAGGCAAGACAGGGAGACCAATTACACAACCACTCAAGGTCTGAAATTTTCAAACCCGGTATAAGACTTCAGCAGCGTTTTCAATTAATCATATTATATTGAGAAAGAGTACCCCTTTGCAAATGTGACCTTTATAGTACGTAAAAAATTTTTAAGAGTTCAGTGTCAATGCGGCTTTCTTAATATTTCCAATTATATCACCGCACCGTTGTAATTTAATTAACATTTGCGGTGCGAGGGGAATTTTCACAAGATTCTTCTGCCATCGCCTCGCTCAATTAAAAATTCATCAGGTGAGATTTACCAATAATCGATCGAACTGAATTATTTCACTCATTCGTGTAATACTCGGGTAATTTGCACGTTTTTTCAGTCGCCAATTCGAAAACGATTCGAGTGATCTCGACATCGTTGTTAATCGATGTCGAGTGGATTTCTCTGAAATCGTTTCGTATCGGCGTTAAAATTTCGTATTCAAGAGTTACCCAAGACATGAATCATTTACTGTAATAGTCGATCATTTTTTTTCGCCAACCAAAATACACCATCAACCTGCATTTCGACCAAATTCATTAATTTTCCCCTTTTTTTCCAATTTTCTTTAAAAATACCCAATTGACGCCATTTTGAGAACCCACAATATCTTCAAGATGACCTGGGGGCCTAACAATCATGTCTGGGCATGTTTCAAGTCGATATTTCTCATATACTGCAATTTCAGCAAAATCGAGCAATTTTTTTTGCTGTTCTTTAAGAATTGAGTATTTTTGACTTCGAAAAAATGTTACATAAAATAAGTTGGAAAATAAATCAAAGTTGCTCGATTTTGCTGAAATTGCAGCATGTAGGTGAAAAATCTGCCCAAGTTTGAATCACGATTCGTGTCAAAAACTATCTGCTACAGTTCATTATTTAGCTTTATGCCATGGATGATTCAGGATGTTCATAAACCAATTGTCTGCAAGTATTTTTTACTAAATAAAACAAAGCAAATGATGAATTTGTGCCAATAATACCTTCCGATGCTTTAAATCATAATTATCAGAAAATTTTTAAGAACTATATTCGAGGCAGACACAGTTTCATTACTTTTTTTACTTTATATGAAATTTGAGAAGCGGTTAGAATTATGAAAGTGACAGATACTGATAACGACTTCCGAAGCTCTGATTAAAAATGTAATTGTATAATACATGATTCATGATTTTATCTTGTCGAGATAAATTATTAGGTAACGATTAATTTTTCACTCGAATGCAGCACATATTTGTATATACCTACCAAGTATAAATAGTTAAAAAAAAAAAAAAAAGCTCTCAATCGCGTTTGTTATAGAATGCCCATGCTTGTGAAACCCTGCTATGGCGCAACCAGAATTTTTTTTATGTGAGCCTGAACAATTAAACATGGGTAAAAAATTTCACATATTCAGAGCATGAAAGTGACCAGTCTACATATATGGGAGGGAGGGAGGAGAAGGGGGTAAGCACCAATTAAAAAATTGTAGGATGTTCCATTCCATAAAATAAAACTTCATACTTTTTAAAAATTTTGACATGGATATGTTTTATGGGGAGACCTAGGAGGGGGAGTCATTCTGAAAATGCTGTCCATTTTTTCGTCTCTTTTCTAGCAACTTTTCAATATGTTTTTTTTTTACCTTTTCAATATTTTGTTAGACTTTGAATAGCACCAACAAATTTTTTAACTTTTATCGTGCTTGTTACCAATACACCTCTCCCATTATGCATTGCGTGTACCTTTGAGGTAAATTTTGTCATTTTTCTTTGCATGGATGAAAAATTAAATGAATATATTATCGAAAAACAAACTTCAAAAACTAATCAGTTTTTCATTACATATTTCAAAAAATTCCACCTGTACAAAAATTCAACCGCCATAACGAAATAAGAACGGTAAATTGGTTCCAGCTGACTTCAAGGTCAACACTTTGGCGATTCTTAGGTACTTCCAGAATACTTCAATTCCCAGAGTTTTGAACCTCAACTCAGAGAGTGGTTCTCGAGTAATGACTCAAAACTTGAACATGGTTTTTAATTTATATTTCAGGATTGACTCGATCGATTTTTTTCAAATTTGGATATAAGTGAAAACGTCGGGCGACTGCAAAACAATTTGTCAGCTTTTGTGTAGGAAAAAGAAAAACAAAAGGTTGAATCGGTTTTGCATCATTCTGTGTAGTTTTTACTTTTCTTTTCATTTTTCAGCGACTGAGGCGTAACAGTTTCAAATCTCAAAGTTTAGATTTTTCGAACTTGCTATCAACCAGCTCTATTCCGAATCCACCAAGTCCTCCTGTAGTGAGCATTGCGATATTGTACATTAGAGTGGAACGTAAAAAAAAACATTATCTCTGATTTTGACCAAATTCAAGGGAATGGTTCATTAACAGATCCCCTCACTATTTTTCCCTTCTAAAAATTACGTCTTCCAGTGATGGGAAGATCCTTTTGGTGAAAGATCTTGATCCAGATTCAGATACTTTGGGGTAAGCGGATCTTTTTTAGATCAGATCCAGGTCGAGAGGATCTGATCTAAGATCCAAAGATCAGATCCTTTTTCAAATTTTGTTATTTTGAACGTTTTAGCGTCGTTTTTTCGATATAGTAACTCAAGGGAGGCTCTATATTGAATTATCTTTTAATTCCAAAGACGTTAGAACAAAGAAAAACAAAAATGCAAAAAATAAAATTTATTTGAATAATACTATTACTTAACAGATTTGTGTTTTTCCAAATTCAGAAGAACCAAAGATCAGGTCTTAAAAAATTGAGAAGATCAAGATCATAGATCCGGGATCTTTGGATCTTTTGGTCTTTCTAGGATCCGGATCTTCCCATCACTGCGTCTTACCCATGAAGGCAATTTGATCAAAATTTCAAAAAATTATTTTTGGATGGGTTATTGAATATAGAACATAATTTTTCCAAAATTTTACCTCGGGTGTGTCGTGGTTAAGTTTGAAAAAAACTGACCCTATTTCAGCCATATTAGAGCCAACAGCCAATTTATTGCATGACCAAAAGCTATTGAAGTATAGTTGCATTGATCCTTGACATATTGTTGCTACTTGGATTGATAATAAATATGTCGTTGAGCGTCATTCTTCATAAGTGCCAATTTAAAGGCAATAGCTCACCCTTTCACCCCATTTTAAGAGCAAGGTGAGAATAGCGATATGGATGTCGTTTCCATATAAATTGAGCATGCTCGACAAAGAAATGAGGTTAAAGTTTCATTTTTATACACCCTCTCCACCATAAATATATCTGTTTAGAAATTTTTCATCTAATCTTCCATCTGATCTGGTTATGAATTGGGTGATTCGATTTTTTCTTTTTAATAAAACGATCGCAAAAAAGCAAGAAAGTTCATTAATTTGTCTTTTTTGGAAAAGGTCGATCTAATCTGGAAAAATTTTGTTATCTGATCTTCGATCTCATCTGGTAAAAATTTTGAGATCTAATCTTCATCTTAGTCTATGTGATCTAAAATTTTGTGATATGTCCACCTTTGATCAGTATTTTTGGTGGTGTTATGAATTTTACAGCAGAATAGGTACATCGAAGAAGATTGGAGACATGAAATTATTTTAAATGAATTTTCAGAAACAGAAGAATTGCATTCAGAAAGTGTATCCCCTCCTTAAGGCATAAAATCACCCAATATCACCCTCGGATCATCCTTTCGATAATAAATGGCGTCTAATGACACCAAGACTATGCATTTACACCAACCCAACGGTCTATGTAACCTACATAAAGAGAATAAACAACTTGAAGAAACATCTGCTGATCACCATGACTACTCCAAATAGACCACAGTATCACGACCAGACACATAGATGATTTCGAATAGTTACCCTTGTTCGTGTTACCCCTTCTACATGTTAACCCTTTCTATAGGTAACCACTTCCGGTAAGAAAGAAACTTTCCATCACATAGTGGTGTTTGATTCACTATCGCGGCCATATTATTATCAAAAATATACTCGAGTATCACGTAAGAGTAAACGATAACATTGTTTCAATCACGTCTTGTTCAAGAACCCTATCTTTATCTATCTCTCATAAATATTTTAATTAGCGGTCATTGATTTAGCGCAGGTATCCATGCTGACGTGTGTACAATTACACACAAAATTATACCAATCTGTTTAACGAGGATTTAATTTTAAAGTTCCGTCGTCACGAAAATATTTACCATATCGAATAAACAATTCAAATTTCACCTTCCTGTATTTGATCCACGTGGCTTGACAAAAAAATTTCCAACTATTGTTTTCATGTATTGGGTCCAATGTCAAATATTGGTTTAATGTTCGTTAAATTAGAGGCGTTTGTTTGCGATGGTGCGATGACTTGATAATATACAAGTACGCGAAATTTTAATAAGGGGACGAATATGGGGTATCAAATATCGCGGACAGGTTGCCTTATGCAGATATCGTCTAGAGTAAGAAGATTGCTAACAGGTGTAACATGCGAGAGAAGCCATTAATGTGGAGCATGAATTTAACGCATGGCACCTGACCTTTGTCGCAAAAGTAAAACGAGATCAGGTAGGTAAACAAGTTTAGAAAGGGTAGATTTAATGTCTTAAAAAATTTCAAGACTCCAGTCATGGTTTCAGAAGAATAAATGCTCGAGACTCATTCAAACGAATAGTGCTGTAACGTCGGCGGCGTGAATCTACTCGAGGGATCTAAACCCTCTTTCATGATTTAAAAGTTGGAAAAAATTATGAAATTTTAGCTTTTAAAATCCTTTTTCTACAAAAAAGTGTGCTTCGGTCGGCTACACCGCAGCGCCGCCACCAATTTTGTCTTCGGCTGGGCGCCGGCTGTGCCGTCGCCGCTGACAAATTTTGGCATCTCAGCCGCCGCCACAGATTTGTCGTCGGCGCACAGCACTATTGAAGCGAATTTGAAAACATGATTTGATGAAAACATTGGGTTTTATAGATACTATTCTTCATCTTAATTATGATATAATTCTGCTCAAATGCAGACTGCAGTAGAGCTTTTGGTTTGTGACTGCTTCCCCAAATTTACATTCCTGAGTTGACATTTTTTGGGATACACGTTGAATTCTCAAATGTTTTACACCTAAAAAAAAGTCCCGCAGTTGTTTAGCAAAAATATGTTATCTTCCAGCTATTTTACTGACTTTTTCGATTTTTTCCTTTTCTCTAATCAGAGAAAAATGAGCTAACATGTTACAAAAAATCAACTAATAATGATGGTAGTGCTAGCCAATCATCATAAATTTTGTTAGATAAAACTACGAGTATCCTATGCACTAATATTCACTATTAGTACCACTATTAGTCACTACTCACTAATAAAGATTATTAGTGATTAGTAGTGCTACTTGTGATTATTAGTGTCAAAAATACTATTAATCACCATTAGTTTTTTTAAACTTGCCAAACTGAATAGTGGTGATTACTGATTAGTGGTACTATCAAACTTTACTTCACCAATCTCAGGAATAACTAATCGTACTATTACTTCATGTGGTGACAGGGAGCCCAAGTGAGAGTGGCAATAGGTACTAATTATCTCAAAGCTTATGCACTACTTGACACAACAGTTTACCTGCGAGTACGAAACTGTATCAATCAATTATTAGTTCCTAGACATTGATAGTCACATTCCCTGGATCTAATTATAGGTATATTTTTTTTCAACACTTTTAGCCTAAAACATTAAGTGAATCATGATCCCCCAAAAATTTACGAGTCCATCGACATCTCGATATTGCACAACAAGTGATACGCTGAGAATATGTTTCTCTTCTCGACATTCAAATTGATAAAGACACGATGTTAAAAAAAGGGAGGGGAGAGAAAAACCACATAATTCACTTCAAAGGTAGGCTGGACAACTCAGACGTAAGAATTCTACTATTTGGTTAATTACGACAAAAACTCGTCCACAAATCCACAATTTTTTCAACCCAAATACATCCGTGGATGCAATTCCTAAATCAATTAATCTTCTGCTAGTATTGATTTGGCAGAACCAAAAGAAGTGGTTTATTAAAGAAAACTTTCAATTCGCGAATTATCCCCACTTCTTAAATGGAGGTGAAAAGGGGATAGCTATTGCGTGTATAATGCATTAAAGTTCATTTAGATTACATTACCGTTGGTAACCGAGAACCAGCTCATTCGTTGGCAAAAATTTTTTAACACTCGCGAATATTAATCGTTCACGTCGCGTAAGACTTATCAACGAGTGTTTGAGATTTTATACGAGTGAAAGGTATATTCACACAAGATTTTCATTTTCGCGTTATAAAAATTGATAACTTAGTTAGAAAATTTGTTTAAAAAGTAAATCTTGAAATCAAGATGAATATTTAGTGTAATAAATTATAATATTTGAACACCGCATAGGTGGTTGTAAAGTCGAGTTTCGCGGCGTGAAAATATCGCATTTCAAATCTGTGCACATTTTTTTCCTAGAAACTAGATAAATATTCGAATTGTGATAGTGTTCAGCATGCCACAACAGCCGGCTTTTTTCCGGCTTATATTTGACAATTTTTATTGTGATTTTATATTAATTGAATTTTGTTTGAATTTTGTTTTCAAATACAGGAAAGAAAGAGAAGTATGAAAGAACTTTCTTCCACAGTCATCCAAACGGGACATTCGCTGTATCGTAAAATGAATGTGAATAAGTATAAGAGTAAATGTTTTTATGCCATTAATAATCTTCACTGTGATTCGGTTGTTAAACCCAAAAGAGAAAGAATTTCGTTAAAATGCATATGCATGCTAGTGATCGTAATATTCGTATTTTTATTTGGTGTCGTGTGTGCCGATGACACAAGTTATGAAGCTTCAACGAAATGTCCAAACTGTCGGGTCAACGATTCGAGAGCATTGGCGATATTTAATTTGCAAGGCAAGATACTAGATGCGTTGGGGTATCACGACGGTCCTCCGAAGAATTCATTCAAGGAGAAGAGAACATTCTTTCCACTAATCTCTAAATTTATTGAGATGTATAAACCAGAGTCGAACGAAAATGTCAGTCGTCAAAGGCATCATCCGAATGATATAGATGATCAGCCCCAGATACAGTTACAGGAAGAATTATCTCAAGGAGAGCCATGTGAGTTTTAATTCAATTTTTATTAACTAATATAATTATTAATTTTAGATTTGTTTTATTTTAAATTTAATATTATATATTTATCAATTTATTTGTAAATGAATGATGATAGGAAGTGATTAATCTTTTTCATCATTCTGAGAGTTCTGCTTTCTATGTAGTATATCAGAAGTCACAGATTTGCAATGGTTTATTAGTTTATGTAATTTATCAGTTCATCTTTTATCACCCATTGGGTGTATTGTTTAAAAAACCAAAGCACTCCATTTAAATAAATGGAATTTATATTTCCTAGAAATAAGATTCAGACTTATTTGTATTCAGTATACTTATATAGATAAAATAGGTACCTACAGAAAATTGCACGCACAAAATACAGCAAATTACAAGCACAAAATGAAAAGAGCTATGTTGAAAAATTGATATTCAATGCAAGGAATACGATATTGAGTTTGAAAATTATTGTTTGTAGGTTTTTCCCCCTATATTTTCTGGTTAATTATTTTTTGCAGATTCTATCACAAATTTATTGGGTAGATAAGCACCTATATCATAATATGAAATTCAATGTGTCTAGATACAAAGTTGCCCACATTCACAACTAAGGATACCCAGTCAAATCCTTCAAACTCTTTTCAAAACTGAAAAAAATTGTATCTGGATCGAGATGAACAAATTGCATAAGTATACATAGAAAGTAAAGTACTCACACAGACAGGTGTATAAAAACACCGACGTCTTACACGTTTTTTCAATATTCGCATATCAACTTTATCCATCTACGAAGTTATTTTTATCAACTCATTAATTCTCATTGAACATTGATTAATGCCACATAAAAATGTAATCAATGATATTGATAATTTTCAAAATCTACGCGATAATTGCAATTCCTGTACAGTATCGTTCATTGAAAACCATCTTCTTTCATAAAATGTCGTAAAAGTGGCGGAACGAAGTACGAGGTAGCGTGGCCGAGTGGTCTAAGGCGCTGGTTTTAGGCACCAGTCCGCAAGGGCGTGGGTTCGAATCCCACCGCTGCCAAGTAGAATTTTAAATCTTGAAATTAATTCTTTCTGATTTTAATTTGAATTTTATGGTTTTTTTTAGCATATTAAAATATTTATTCAACGTTTAAACGTGATATTTAATTTTTTCAATGGTAAAAAAACGTGTATTAATGCGTTGAAAGTTCATTAACACATGCAATGGAATTATAGAAAGAAACGCTTTGATATTTGAATTTTTTTTCGGCTCCGTTTCTGTTTATTGATGTGATTAATATTTAATTACTTGTTTAATTCAATTTCCTAATTTTTGGGGGTTCCTATAACCCACGATGGGATTATTTTTTAAGACAAAAATTTCGCTGAAAGTTGAAAATTGATTTGAATTTTTAAATCTTAATATTAAATGGATAATAAAATTATGAAGAATTATTTTATCAATTTATTTTTTTAGAAAATTTTTGAATTTCTATTTCTACTCTTTTTTGAACACATAACTTTCACTCATTATACCTTCCTCTTTCGTTTTAATAAGTGGGTTATTACCACCTTTGAAATGAAATTTTTTTGAATCATATTGAAATAGTTGAGCCAACAAATAAAATTTATGTAACAAGGAAAATGCTTTTTACCTCCCTGTTGCTAATCTCTCAGGTGCTCAAGTACGTGTTTTTCTCCCATGATCATATAAAACTAAGTCACTAACTCTAAGGAAAATGATTCTAGACCCCTGTTAGTTGTTACCATCGCTTTGCTCGTGTCATAAACTTCACACTCTTCGTGAATCTTTTTTAATTCCTTGTTGTAAAATACCTATACCTCTTATTTCAAGTTTTAAAAAAATGAATTTGGATATTATATGTTTTTAGATAAGATTATGAATTATGATATCGCATAAGGAAGCGCTCGCAGGAGCAAATAAAAGGAATCCCCAAAGCCTTGACCCTCTCTCAATGAAATAATAATTTAGCACATACGTTAAAATGTTGACAAGAGGACAACGAACAATTTGTAACTCGGTCAAAGAGATCGCGTGGTTCGTAAATAGGTATCATAGAATTCTACCGAAGCTAAAATCACTGACGAATTTTTCTTTCAGCATTGAATAATCGTTACATCGTGCAGTAAAACAGCTTAGAACTAGTTTTTTCTTAATCATGGACAATTAAATAAAACTTGAACCTCAAGTGATAAGTCTAGGTAAAAAAAATTATTGCAATTTTGGAGAGAAAAAAAGATACCTAACCAAACCATATTCCAAAAATGTAAACCTACAATAGATAAGCCATTATCAGAGGTAAATTAAATTATTCGTAGATTTTCAGTTGGAAAGTGATCACGTTTTTAGAGCAAATTCCACGCACATGTGTAAAAAAAATACGCTATCGACGACGTTATTATTGCACCTACTTATCAATTATCTGTAGTCTGATACTCGTTTAAGTGAAACACAACGCATTGCAACTGAATAACATTGCAATTACAAGCAGTTCGACAAAAACACCACTAAAGATAACATTTTCACGATAAGTAATTTTTCAAACGATATTTGCAAATATTGGAACCACTGAATTCGTACGAAATAGAGACCAATGCAAAATTGCACAGCAATTATACAAAGCAGCTGATTCGTTTTCGACGGATGTCGTCATCGTACGTGTGCTTGTTGCAAATTACACACACGAACCATCTGCAATATTTTTTTCTCTTTCTCTTTCTATCATTTTGAAAAACCCCTACTAATGTTATCCACACAATATACGAAGAACTTTTTCCACCAATGTGTAAAATGGTCAACTCTGTCGCAAAAATTGTCAATTCTTTAGAATTGAAACCCTAATATGCGATATGAAGGTATAAACCAGGATGTGCAGTATTTAACCAAGCGTATACAAACTACAAAGTGTAATTTTATCTTCGCCAAAAATGGTAATATTTTTTTATTAAGGCTTCCTTGAGACTTCGCCACGTGAATGGATTCGGTTAACTAGTAATATAAGATTGCAAAATAATTAATTTAAATAATTTTCATTTTTTTCCTCTGGCTTCGAAACCAAAATTTTCGTTATAAATAGAATAATATATGCTTTCTATATAACCTGAGGTCAATGTTATAATAAAAATTGCACAGGAAATCGCATTGTTGACAACCAGTTCCCAAAATCACGATTACGAAAATAAATAGTTGTGTCATGTCACGCGATGTCGCATGCAAAAGTAAATTTTTTCACCAATTTTTCGAACGTAAGCGGAGTTTCAAGTGGGAAGAATTTTTTTTTCGCAAATATTTGCATTTTGTTATATCCACAGGACCGCAAAACGCATCGCATGTATGAATTAATCAAACGGAAACGAATAAAAAGATGAAAATTGCAATTTGAAGGTGATTCAGCCTTGAACTTGACAATGATAATTTTAGTTATGTAGTTGCATTCGACAGTAAGAGAATTTAATATGCACGAGATGATCTACATTGCAATACATGTCATGATGTCATGAATTTATCAACCGACTCGGTTACTTGGAGGACTTTCAATTGAAATTTTTCTTCAGCGAATGAATAAATAGGAAATTGATATAAAAAACTAGGTGACCGTATCTCTGAAAATTATCACCATCGTTTATTATATATCAGGCAACTTTTAATAACTGGTATTTTTCGGCGATATTCTACTCGAGCGGATATAAAGGGTCCTAGTGTATTGGGGTAGGATAGTGTACAATTGAAGCGTATTAAAAGGGTGTTTAAATCATTTGGAAAGTTATCAGTTTTGAAAGAATGCGAATTGTGATTAATTTTAAATGCTGGTAGACATAGTACTTTTTCTCGGTGTACTGTCAAGGTCATAGAAATGTAGTACAGGCCTCGAGCGGAAATAAATTTATAGGTCGAATTGTTAGTAGATATTAATTTACATTTTCGCCATACGAACTTGTAATAGTTCTCAAGTCATAGTGTAATATCATATGGATATTTTTGACTGAACACCTATCGGTGGGTGAAACGGTTTTTCCAATGGTAATTTTTGGCAAATTTTTCAAAAAAAATTCCAATTTCGCCCCAAAATGAGAGAACATAGGGATATGCCATTCTTTGGATTTATGAAACCTCTAGAGAATTTCCAAATTAAATTACCTGGTAGAATACGAATATTTTCGATTGAGTGGAGTATTCGGTTTATATGTCGATACTTTTAATCATACAGATAGTGTTTTCTGGCTGATTTTCGAGAATAAAAAGATCAGCTATTAAATTTGACCCCACGATTCCATGATATTTCTTTATAACGTATATAAAAATTTTGTCGACACGATAATTCTCGTAATAATTGATAGAATGAGCTAAAATTTGTATGCGAGGTTCAGTACTACTAGGAATAGAAGTCCATAAATTTTGAGAAAAATCGATGAACCGGTTCTCGAGTTATTTGTGATAGAAATTTTCAAAGACCTTTAACACCTGAAATAAAGCAGTTATTTGGAATATGTGTATAACCTTTTTGGTAATACTTGAAAGAATGAACAAAAAGTGTCATATACAATTTTCATTTTTATGAACCGGTTCTCGAGTTATTCGCGATTGAAAT
>FIZU01013080.1:0-23500 GCA_900064475.1 Pseudococcus longispinus | reverse complement strand
AGAAATCGCTCATGGGGGTTCAGAATACACCCTAAAATATATATAAATTTTTTCCAGAAATGCGTTCATTTTTGTTTTTTTTTAATTGGCTTTCAAAGTTTTCAAAACGCATTTCAAGGTCATTCTCAAGGTCAAAAAAATCTGAAAAAAATTGTGATTGTTGGTACTCAAGACCATCTACTACCCACCAAGTTTCACTTCAATCGGCTGAAAATTGCCCAAGATAATGTATAAAAAGTGAAAATCACATTTTTCGAGGTACCACCCCCCTTGGTGGGGATGGAAATGTCGTAATACGTTCTAAATTCATCTTTTACCCCTACAAAAAGATTTTTTGAAAAATTTTTGAAAAAGGCGTCGTAGGCAGATTCACCCTCCTTACCCTGCTATAGCCTTTTGATTTTTTTTCTCTCTACTATAATTGAAAATTTTTGCACCTTCATGCTTGATCACATCAAAGTAAACATTTTTAAAAAATGGTCAAAATCGACCCATTCGGAGGGGCTGCTGGAATTGTCATAAGGTTTTTTCATGGTTTTTCCAAAAATCTTTTAGTAGATAAGCACTTTACTGAAATTCGTATTGTAATGGTGCTTTTACCAATTCAATAATTTTTACTGTCAAAAATGACATGTCAACATATCACTGACTTTGTACAACTCCTCAAAATTTCATGGCTTTTTCAAATTGATTTTTACTGTCAAAAATGACATGTCAACATATCACTGACTTTGTACAACTCCTCAAAATTTCATGGCTTTTTCAAATTGATTTTTACTGTCAAAAATGACATGTCAACATATCACTGACTTTGTACAACTCCTCAAAATTTCATGGCTTTTTCAAATATTTTAGTATTTATGAAAATTTTTCAATTAATTTTTTATTAAAATGCCAAGTTGTACTCACTATATTTTCACGTTTCAATAATTTTAATCAGGTGTAAAAATGTGACTTTTTAACACTTCGTTGACTTTTATCAATTTCTTTTGGTTTCTTCAGCAATTAACTTTTCATTAAAATTATCTACTAACACAGATCTTGATTTTCCATCACTGAAACATCAGATTTTGAGATACCATCTACGTAGGTATCCTTTGTCAAAAAATGACATTTCAAGGTTTCACTGATGTTTACCTCCAACATTTTTTGATTTTTTAAATTGAAGTTTCAGTTTTTGGGGAAATCTTTAATAGTTTCAATATTTTTACTCGTCTTATCGACAATAGTGATATATTTTTCATATTTCAAAATTTCTCAATTGACTTTTTTAAACTGATAGATCTGGTTTTCTTCAAAATTGCATTCATTTCCTAAATAGGTGTAAATTTTTTTCAAAAAGAGTTGACTTCACTTTTTATTGAAATGTCAGAATTCAGAAGTCAGAATGTGTGACATTCTTCTATGCACATTTTATGACTTTTTAATATTAGGTATATTCTATCTTATTTTTCAACAATCAGCATTTGTTAGGTACATTCTTTTTTGAATTTTTATTGAAATAAGCATCAAATTTCGATGTGATACTTGCTTTATAGTAGGTACCTTCAAAAAAACTTTTCGATTTTATTACCTAATTATAATCGAAATAACTATGTTCATTTCAGTAGCTAATTTATTTACGTACACGAAAAACTTATCTACCTATGGTTATATTATTATACTTATGCAAGCATATTAAATTCTTTACACTGCAATGCATAATGCCACGGTGGTTTCTTAGTTGACAATTTTTTCACAGACCTCCTATCCGTTAATGGTGTACGTTTGGGTGCAGCTTTCAGCGGAGGTCTAGCTCTCTCCTTCGAAGTACGACCATCCTGCAATTCGAGTCTCTTAATTCTATGCAAAGGTATGGCCTCTTCTTCGTCGACAGGATACAAAAATAATTCCTCTTTTTCGTTTATAGGTGGCTTAGGACAATATTTCGGAGCTGTACACGTTTTCGGATTGATAAACGGCGCTTTCTCATAATCGTCGTAATGTTTCGTAAACGTTTCCGTAATAATTGGTATTCCTTTGGAGGTTTTCAGGCGAAAATCGAAGTTACGATTGAGTTTAAATTCCGGTTCATCGTGAAGTTTACGAAATTGAGAAATTTTTTTCAGGTTTTCAAAACTTTCGCGTTCTTTTTCTTCGAAAAATTCGTAATACGGTCGGGTTAGGGCTTCTTTACGCAGCGCGTAATATTGTTTATTATCCATATCGCACTCTTTGAAAGAGTATTTTTTCATCAAGCTTTTTAAATTCACTTCGATCCAGCGGTCTTGCAGTTTTGTTCTTAATAACGCAGCTGTATTTGATCTCGGGGGTATAACGGGCGGATCGGTGAAAGGAACGAGTTTTTTGCGGGGTTCTTCTTTCGATGAAAGGTTCTTAAGAACTCGAATGTGTTGTTTTAATTTTTCAACGTCTTTTTCCGGTATTTCATTTAGGTATTTTGGGAGTTCTTTTTGGTCGGTGGGTGGTTTCTGTGTAGCAGCGGTTGCGCAGCATTCGATTTCGGGAATCGGAGTTGGTTGCGGTGTCGTACATTTCATAATGAGTATAGAAATAGGGCTAATTATATCGTTGGATGAGAATTTCAAGTTTACATGCCATTAGACCACTTATATGTAGCGCAATTTTCACGAAAGTGTTTATATTTCTATTTGCTAAGCAAATAATACAGGGGTTGGCAAATTGAACATGAGGCATACCTAACTGATTTTAAGAGTAGGTAAAGGCTTTTATGCATACATTCAGTCATTCGAATATGAGATGACTTGTAATATAAATAGATGGATGTCGAATCGAGCCGTATCTATAACTGGGTAGAAAAAGCAATAAAATGCATATGAATAAAATATGTTGTTTATCTTGAAATTTGAAGGGCAATGGAGACATCAAAAATTTTTTAATGGATTTTGAGAAAATTACATACTTACGACCCACGTATTAGGGTGGCCTTTATTTTCAATTTTTGAATTTTTTTGCACCCACCCTCCACAATTGTTCCTTCTCATGAGAAAATAATTCCCTATTTCTTATTTTTTCCCTAATTGAATTTTAAGCGGTAACTTCGAGCCCCTTCCCAATTTAAAAAAAAAAATTAAAAAAAAAAATTACACGAAATATCAGAAATTAAGAAAATTTTCATCACATTTAAAATTTTTTTTGAAAATTTATGAAAGATTTGGCATCACTTATTTTGCATGTAGGGGAATGCCTACCTCAAAATAATATATGAAAAAATTTTCATTAGGTATATTTTGTCCAACTTCAAATTGAAGGGGCTGACTGCGGTAGTGATGTTCCTTGAAAAGTAATGAAACGAAAAGTACTTTCTCTTTTCGTGAAAAGTGAAAAGAAAAGTGTGTCATGGAAAAGTGAAAGGTTGACTTTTCAATGTTTACGTACATTTTCGACGATTTATTGAAGCCATATTACGATTTTATTGATATTACTCTTAAAAAATTGAAAAAAACAGTACCTATTATATTTAGCATCTAGCTTTCATTACTTTTCATTACTTTTTACCATTTTTCACACTTTACTTTTCAATTTTTTGCTTTTCTTTTCATCATTTTAACTTTTCATGAAAAATCCCATCACTAGACTGCAGATATATACCTACTCGTAATAGGAATATTGACATAAAAAAATCGAAAGAAAAGTTGGTGCATGGCAGGTCCAGTTTTAGGATTTTATCTGGGGGGGGGGGGGCTAATATAAATAACTTTTTGTGTTTTTGATCGGTTTTCACTTGTATGCAGAGACAAACTGAAGTTGGCTTGGATGATGATGGAGCCATTTAAAAATTTTGACTTTGAATGTAAATTTTCATAATTTTTCCCACTCAAAATCAGAGATGGGCAAAATAATTGTTAAAAAAATCATCAAAATTATGATTTAAATCATTGAAGCGAATGATTCCAATGTGACGATTCAAAATCATTTTTGCAAAAATATTTACTTAATGAAAAAAAAAAAATCATCGAAATCAAATCATTTAAACCATTAAAATCACAGTTTAATTTTATTCAGGTTAGTTAAAAATGCCAAAATGAAAATAAAGCTGGGATTAATTGCCCGAAGCTATAAATTTCTCAATGTACAACTAGTCGAACAGAAGTTCAAATTCAAAATTTTTTTGCAATCAATGAATTTCAGAAATCATGAATTTTATTGTGAGAAAAATATAAAATCATGCCTTTGAATCATAATTTTGAATCATTTAAAAAAAATGATTTCCATAATTTTCGAAAATTTTGAAAATGATTTAATAATATCTATTGATTTGAAATCGTTTTGATGGGAACTACTTTACCCATCTCTGTTCACGATGCAAAATTTCCCAGATTTTTCAAGAAAAATGGTCAACACTTTTGTAAGTTTTCTCATTTAATCTTAATGCATTATACTTATTACTTTAATTTTTCTATTAAAATTGTCATTTTTGGACTGGGTGAAGCGGGAGTAGGTATACCTTCAATCACCCCCCTCCCATCGACCTTGATGCATGGAACTGATGATAGATTGAAAATTGAACAAATGATTTCCTGCCCAAAATGAAAATTGAAGGGCTGAACTCCATTCTGAAGTGTGATAGTATGCCTATACTTTAACATTTCAAAGTGCTCACGAGTTCTTTTACTCCAATTTTAATTGGTAAGTAAGCTCTTAAATTTCTATTTTAGGCAAAAAATCGTCACAACAAACATTTTTCAGATTTTAATAATTTATTTTAGGGGCATAAAAATTTAATTTATTTTGAAAACAATTGAATTTTTAAATAAGATTTATTCAAAAGATTTTTTTGATTTTTTTGTTATCTACCACGAAAAGTTAAAATATTACCTACTTATTTAAAAAAATTACTTTTTCGATTCCAAAATTTATTTTTATATTTTTTATAATTAATTTTATTTTTGTAAGTAATTTTTTTCAGAATTTTTTCATTTCAACATACCTACATTCCTTCAATTTTGAAGTTGGGCAAAAAAATCATCATTACAAATTTTTTTCAGTTTTTCGGGTATCGCCTTATTCCCGCATGGTTAAAAATATATTCAGATTCTACTGTTTTTTATTTTTGTTTTTTTGTAAATGGAATTTTCCATTCCAATTATGAAGATAGGCCGGTAATATGTTTATCTTACATTTTTTTTACTGCTACCCGATCACATCGAAATCTCGGGGGATCAACATCCACAAACCAGACACCACGTATTAAAAAAAATTTCGGCAATTTTTCGAGCATGGGAATAATCTCACGTTCGTTTTTGTTTTCGCGTTCGCAATAAATACAGCTTATTTCGAACACTGTTCACGTAGAAATGTACACCATTCATCATTCCTTCTTAAATAATTCTTACGTATTGATGTCTAAAAGTAGATACTTTAATCTAGAAAGGCTTAATGAATTATAAATATCAACACCACCCTTTTCTTGACATTCTGAACAAGTAAGTTTCGCGATCAATAATTGTGATCCATTAATCATTTCAATATTATGTTACTTGTATAGGTAAATCCACAATATATAAAATATAGATACCTATCTATATTATACGTAGGTACCTACAGACTTGATATATAATTTATATAGCCGCTTGCATCGCTATGAAATTAATTTATTAACAAATAGGTATTCCCATCGGTGACAATAAATTAAAACGTAAAACTATATCGTACCAAACGACTCTTCGTAGAGCTTCGTAGCAAATAAAAAAAAAAAGTTATTGAATGTTTATTAAAAGTCTCGCAGAAAAGATAACCGTTGGTATACCTATTACCTACGGTACCTTTATAAAGAGCAACTTTACCTAAATTATTCACAAGAAGAGCTCCATTGTAAAAACAATTGCGTAAAATTCCGGCGATTTTAATCTCGTGATATTTTTAATGCGATTACTCCGCAAATTACGCAACTTTTCATTGTAAATTAATGTGGACCTCTAAAGCTGCAGACTCGACTTTTCATTATTCACATTACCAGCAAAAAGTTCATTTCGTTGGCAAAAATACTCGTAAAATTGCTAAGGTAATTATCTAAACGCACGGTCCATTTTCTTTCACCAACGTGCTACTCTGGTGCTTTAGATTTAACCTATTCATTTCCACATCACTCGCAATCCAGATATCCAATGGTATGGCGTTTTTATAAACCGAAGTCTAAATGCTTACTTATAAGAGGGTTTTCCAGCAACGGAATCAGCTTATAAAAAAATGCCTTTGTGTTTTTCTTCTTTTTTTTTTTTTTGAAATTAATTTCTCCTCGGCTATTTTTGAAAGCTTGACGACGACATAGATACCTTTCGCTACGTTTCTGTTGGTTGTTTTCCTCTCTTATAATACACAAAGTAAATCCTCTCTCGAACGAAATATCAAAACGTTTATTTATCTTACAGATATCAAAGAAAAATACTTTGCTGGCGTATCTATATTTTGATAGTTCTTATATTCTTCGAATTTGATGTAAGAATCGCCTCACCGGAATATTACAGAATAGATGAAGTGGAGGGGACTTCAATTTCTAATTTTATCATGAATAAATTTTACCTTCAAAAAAAATCTGTTTCGTTGATATAATACATATCGAGACGCTTGCTATGTCTACTTTTATCACATCAAAATACAGCAACTGAAGCAAAATAAATTTCCCGAAATGTTATTTGTACCTATGTACCTGGCTACCTGCCTAGATATACCTAGGCATTTCATGAAGAGTTTTTACTGTTATTCGTTTCATTTAAAATACTTGGATATAGGTCTATCTACTTATAATTATTTCGATTCATGGATACGAATTTTTTCAATGATTATAAACTAAAGTTGGTGTAATTTTTGTGAAAAAAATTAAAAATCAATAGGTACTTGAGTTTATCTTGGAACTCTTCGTCATAATAATTTTTTAGTATACACGTACAGGGTGTTTCATAGCTAATGTTCCGCCTTGGCCCTTTTCAGGGCCCTCACAAGAGGGAGGGGGTGCAGGTGGTACAGTTGTACCCGTGCCCGTGGGTTTTAGGGGCCCGGTGAAATGAAAAATGCCATGTTTTATTTGCATTTTGCACTAGTATACATGGGTAACTTTTTCAAATTTTCCTTGACGATTAAAATGCTGAAAAAAGTGATGAAATTTCAGGTTTTGATTCCAATTCTTTGCAAAGATTTTCGTCCTCGCTTCGCTCGGGCTTAATACATTTCTTCATTTTAACAAAATAGGGCCCGTGTAAAATGTTTTGTCCCTGTTCCCGAAACTTGATGAGAGGGCACTACCTTTGAAATTGTAAGGGCAAAGATTATGCTCAGTGAAAAAATTCTTAATCTTGTTCATATTTTTTAATTCCATCATGCTGACTTTTAAATATTTTGTCGTTTTTTTTTTCGACTTTGAAAATTTTTCAAATTTCCACATACTTCTTGAACTTGGAAAATTTCAGAGAACATGCTGACTTTTAGACATTTTGTCAGACAAGCACTTAGAAAATTTTAGAAATCACGCTGACTTTCAGACATTTTTTCAGGTCATTTTAGACCTTCTGGGCTTGAAAATTTTTTCAGATTTCAAACGACTTTTGGACTTGGAAAATTTCTGAAATGCTGACTTTTTCGATTTTGAAAAATTTTATAAAGTTGTCAGTTGATTTCTGAACTTGGAAAAATTTAGATTGTTTCAAAAGACGTTTAGATATTTCATGAGACATGATAACAGTTTGTCCGAGTCTTTGAACTTCAGATCTTTATGTCAGACTGGAATGTGAACTTCAGCTTGACATAGCAAAAAGAGGAAAGGTATGTACGGTTTTATGCTTTCACTACGATTTCTCTTTGATTAACAAAATATTTTAGCAAAAATCATCGTTTTTTGTCATTTTTTATTTTCTAGCCCAAACTGTCATTTTTTGTCAAAATTATTTATCTATGTCAAAATTGTCATTTTTTGGTCAAAATTATTCATTTTAAGGTACCTAAAAAGTGCCATTTTTGGTCAAAACCTCCGTTTTTCATAAAAATTTTTTTGTCAAAAATTGTGGATTTTTGGTCAAAATTGTCATTTTAGGTAAAAATCGTAATTTTTTGTAAAAATTGTCAATTTTTTATCAAACTCATCATTTTTGGTCGAAATCATCATTTTTTATCTATATTGTCATTTTTTTGGTCCAAATTGTTATTTTTTGTCGAAATTGTTATTTTTTGTCAATATTGTACTTTTTTGTCAAAATTGTAATTTTTTGGGTCGAAATTGTCATTTTAAAGTAAAATTGTCATTTTTGGTTGAAATCGTTGTTTTTTGTTAATTGTCGTTTTTTTGTCCAACTTGTGAGTATTTTAGTCAAAATTGTCATTTCAAGGTAAAAATGATTTTTTTGGTAATTTTAAGCTTTTTTAAAAATTTCATCAAAGAAAATATTACAATTGCATATTCAAAATTCTTATAAGTTTCAAAAAATCTGACAAAATCTCAAAAAGTTGAAAATGCCAAGTTATGGACAGACAGACAGACAGACACACAGACACGTTAATCAGAAATGATGAACAAGATTAGAATAAAAATTCGACCAAGCATAACATTGCTCCTTCAATTCGAAAGGTAATGAAACATATCTACCTGTGCTCATCATGGATTGCCTACTTTTCCAGAAGAAGGCGAGACATTACCTATGAAACACCCTGTACACGCAGACCTAGCTTTTCTAACGTGTTTAAAATAAGATCACGAGAAACTAGCTATAAGCATTGCAGAAAATAATTCGAAATTAAACACCATAATATAAAAAGGCTCGATAAAAGTGGAACATTTTTCGTCGATCGAACATGGAATTAAGGGAAATTATAAATGCGCGTGATAACTACAAAAGAATTCGAACCGGAGCTCTTGTTTTAAACAATCGTCACTAGTGCTTTTTTGCAACGTTAAAAAATTATCAAGTTGCTATAAGAGCATGATCCTTGGCACAGATTTTTTTTTTCATAATACGTTTAATGCGGGTATCGATTATTTGCTCAATATTATATCAAAATTTTAAAATCATTCGCTCTAATTATGTTCCGTTTAGTGGGTCTGGGTGAGTAGGTGCATATCTAGTTCAAAAATAGCTGCTTATTCGATATTAATTGCTCGCTATTACGTTTTTGTTACTTTTTGTTTGCAAATTGGAAAACAAGTTGGGTTTCCGAATGATACGAAACACGATAGCAAACAGTAACATTTCGGAAAATTGAATTTGTGGTACTTCATTCCGGTACTTTGTATTTCGGTTGGATAGGTAATAGGTAAATACAATATACCCGTTGTAACAAAACTGACATAAGACATAATTTAATTTATCCTGCTTCCATTGGTGGACTTTTTCGTACCGTCAATTTTGTTAAATGTGTAATTTATAGCAGCAGTTGTACCTACATGAAGTTGAAAGGTGTCATCGAGCTCACGAATTGTTTTTAGTGACACGTCATCTATGTAACCATTTTGTAAATAAATCGAATGTACTTTGAAGATGAAAAATTTATCCAAATAGTACTCGTGACGACTGAAAAACGTAAAATTATATTAAAAATAGTCGAAATCGATATTTGTGCATAGATAATTCATAAATTTTTTTGCAAATAGGAATAAAAGGCGAGACGAAAACTTTTATAGGTGTAGGTAAGAGCAAAACTTCAAACTTGGTAATGGGCATTTGTATCAAAGCGCAAATTTACATATAAATTATTCACTTTGTCGGTTACATGAAGTCAAGAATAACGAAAAAGAAGTGAGAATAAATTACTAACGATAAAAGCAGAATACCGAGTATCAAAGGCAAAGAAACTAAATTTAATATTCACGCTTAGTTAAGTAATTATTCAATTTCCTGTCTGGTGACATTCATTCAACCAACATCTATCCAAATTGAATCTTTGTACTGCAAAATTAAAATGCCAGTGATATTCGTGTAATTTGATGCGAAATGTTGAAATGGATCGCTGGTTACTACACTCTTATCGAATATCGTCTCGCTTTTTTCCTCAATATCTGCGTCAAGTTCGATGTTAAAAATTCATGCGGATAAATCACCGTTAAAATTCGCTATCTAACGTACACCCCCTGATATCCAGCTACACCTATATCTACTGTAATTTGACTTCGCACTAAGTGGATTATCTCACGACTCACATGAGTTTGCTCTTTGGAACGAAAAAAAGGTATCGTTTAGACCATTATCGTATTTTAATTGTTATTTTTATAATCCACGGGTATTCGTATCGAGAATTATATAGATATATCGTAGCTTTATTTTACTGCGACGCGAAGATTTTCAAAAACGATAAAATTCAGTATTTTGGTCTGAATTTGAATTAAATGCGATGTACGAAGAAAACTACGTATACATACATTTACGTAATCTACTTAATTCTGTGAAATATTTTTCTGAAAATAGGAATCAGATTTTTTTAAATTTCAGTTGTATTATGAACGAAAAATTGTGAAAGTCAAAAAGAAATAAGCAAGATCCTAACAAACGTACTGTAATCACCCTATCCTACCTCCAGAAATTTTTAATTTGATGACAAACTGTTTGAATACACGACACCGTCATTTCACTCTAATTTTTTGAATTTTTTGCTCATCCTGCCTCCTCACCTCCACTTCCATTACTCTGTTTTGCCCTTTTTTAGCGTAGGATATGCTTTTGCTTAGGGAAATTCCGCGACGACGACTTTTAGACAATTTGTCAGACTATTTCGGACTTGGAAAAATTTTCAAATTTCGATTGACTTTTAGACATTTTGTCAGACTTTTTTGAATTTGAATAAAGACTCAGATTTCCATTGACTTTTTGGGCTTGAAAAATTTTCAGAGATAATGTTGACTTTTAGACATTTTAGTCAGAGAAACAATTCAGACTTTTTGAACTTGGAAAATTTTAGAAATCAGGGTAACTTTCGATATTTTGTCAGGCAGGCTTCTTGGATTTGAAAAATTTCGAATATTACGCTGACTTTCAGACATTTTTTCAAACTTTTTTGGATTTAGAAAATGTTTAAGTCCTCAAATGAATTTTTGGATTTGGAAAATTTCAACTTTATGGATTTATAAATTTCAAGACAGTTCAAATCAAACATTCTGTCAGGCAGCTACCTAGGGTCGATTTCTCGACATTTTGTCGGTGTTTTTTGAATTTGAAAATTTCAAGAAAATGTAACCAAATCCAAGCGGATGGTATATTTCGAGTTGGGGATCCACCATAGAAAATTTTAGAACCCTAATTCAAAGGGAGTGGTGCCCTGCTTAAGGTGAGATCACTTTTGAAAAAAAAAACATGGTTTTTAACCACTTCTGGTTCTCTGGATAGATAATGCTCTCCTACTCCCAAGGTTGTTTGTTTTAAACAAAAGTTGTTTAAAACAGAGAAAAAAACAACTAGTGTTTAAAACAAAAAAACCGTTTTAAACGCGTTCTTTTTATAACTTGTTTTTTTTTCATTTGTTCTCATTTTTTTTTCGCAATTTAAAAAAAAAGGAAAAAACTATCGCGTTATTTTCACGAGGGGAGTGAGGGAGGGGGGTGAAACCACTGGGAGTGGAGAAGAAAATATTTCAACACAAATCATCATTTCTTTTATAATTTCCAGCTGATTTTTCAGAATGAAGAAATCAGAAATTATTTTTTATTTATTTTTCGATTTTCCTAACATTACGCATATGGAAAACAAAGAAAAAAATCTATTGAGTAAAAATGTTTAAAACACTGTTTTTTTGCTGTTTAAAATTGTTTTTTTTTAGTTGAAAAAAAAACACGTGAAAACAATAAAAAACGTTCAAAACATTGTTTTTTTGAAATTGTTCTCCTGCTTGGTGTCTCGCTCACCCCTTGAAAAAGTGCAATTTGATTACTCTTTCTCAAATAGTTCAAGCTTTTTTACAACTCTTAATTTGATGTTTTTTTTTAGTAATTTGCGATGGAAGTAGGTACCTATCGAGTTGTTTCGTTTTGTTGATGTACCTTATCAATTATTTCGAGACTAGCCGAGTAATACTTGTTAAAATTGAATTAAATTTTGCAATTTCAACTGTGCATTTATATTTCACATTAATAAAGATGATTTTAACTAAGATTTCACTCATAATTCTGAAGAAATGTACTTCGTTGAAATGGAATTGAACTCTTCTTTGAAAGAGTTGAGTTGTGAATGGAAGATTTTTCTTTGAAAAAAGTAGGCGCAGCCCTGTCTGTAGATGATGCTCTTACCGCATGTATAATTGCATAGTCGATGTTAAAGGGTTTAGAGTTCGATATATCTACCTACTTATTTATATTTTTTTATTTTTTCTGTATAACTCGAGAAGGAAGCAATTTTGAAAATTTTTCTTGATGATGTGTTGAAAGAAGACAACATTACCTTTCAAATAATATGATTACTTTTTAATTTTGCATAATTTTGCTAATCGTAAGGTCACAATGATTCATAAAATTGTATCTACAAAATTGAAAATTAATGGTATCTTTTGAGAGCAAAGTTTACGCACCCCTTTTCGAACAAATGATTATAAAAAATCTAAAAAATGACTTCTTTTTTAAATAATTTAGAAAAAATTGAAAAATTTTGATGAGAAATCACTAAAATGTTTGGCACAGAGTATTTGAATCTCACAGCAGTGAAGTCTGCACCTGAATAAGATGCACGTCTAGTACGAGCAGTCAACATATTGAAAAAGTAGATAACGGATGACGATGGTAGGGAGGGGAGATCTTTGAAAATATAATTCAGTTTATTTTTTCTAATTCTAATTTTTTAAAGGCTCGAATTATGTATCAAGGTTAACCATGATTCGAATCACTTTTTTTTTGAAAATCTACGAGTTGATTCGAATCCAAATTGCTTAGCTTCTCATTACGATACGTCTTACCATACCTACTTAAAATACCAGATTTGAGAATTTCATTCTAATAAATTCTATGGATTCGTTTAATTTATCTAAAATGTCAAATTTTTGACTTTTTGCAATTTTTTTTTCATTTTTTCATTTTTATTTTTTTTGAAGTTGAAATTTTTCATATACAGTTCTATTTTTATTTAGGTAGGTAAATATGAAGAAAATTGACTTTTTGTTATTTTGTTTGCTTTTTGGTCCACTTTTGTTTAATTTTAATCTTTTTACCGCTTGAATTCGTGGATTAAAATCTACAAATCCATCTGTTTCATTCAAATCTTCCAAAACGTGATGATAAATCAAAACTAAAAAAATACGGTAATTCGTTGAATCCAATTTTAGTGGATTCGTGTTGAGGTGGAACCTTGTTATACCATACTTAGGCGATACCGGGTACCAAAGTAAATATATGGTTGTACGTAGCTAAATTAAGGACCACGTATTAAGTAAGTATATTCAAATACATGGTGCTTTTAGACCTTTTAAAGCGAAATTGTACTTGGAAAGGATATGTACTAATGTTTAATGTATTAACACAAATGAAAACAAATACGTAAACGCGCTTAGACTAATCTAAATCAAACGTTCAACATTTATGGGCCAATAAATTTAAAGAAACGCAATAGGCATGTACGATGTACCTATAGCTCCTCGCACCTACGAAATAGAGAGAGCTAAAAAAAAAATGCGAATGAATCGACGTTTTTAAATTTTACGCCATCTTTCGTAAAACATTTCAAAATCATGATTTATGTGTCTATAGGCAGCTTATTTTCCATTTTCATCGTCAGATATCGGTGATATATTTTAATAACTTGTACAGGTATTAGGTATACGAATAGGTATTCGTACACTTAGTCAAATTAGATAAATTTTTACGTATCATATGATTTAAGGGCACATTACATTCCCGGTTGTACGTATGCCATTTGTGACGTTGGTAATACGAATAAATAGCGTCCTTTTCATCATAGTTCGCAGTACCATACATTGTACGGTAATATTTTCACCCCAAATGAATAGGTACTCGAATAGGTCGAGATTACACGTTGAAAAATTGAGTACCTATGGTTCAATTATATAAACATTGAGAGGTTCTTGACAAGTGACATTATTAGTCATTTTTAATAAAAACGTTGAAGGCTTTGAAAACGAAATTTTCAATATAACGTTGGTATTTTATTGAATGTCGCGCCGTTCAAGGTTTAAATCTGTCCCGCAGAAGCCGATATATCCCAGTCGATTATCACCTTCTTCGTATATGTATAGCAGGCCTACGCATTATTCTCGACTTCCAACTTCGAATTCGAAGAAAATAACATACACGAAGTTGTACGTTTAATTTTTTTTTGCTTCGATGCGATGTTTTGAAGTATTCGGATAATTTTTTTAAAGCAAGGTTGGCTTATTTTAATTCGAATATTTTTAAAAGTATTTAAAATCGATTTAATCGTAAATTGAAATTTTTTGTATTTTTTAATACATACAGGGTGTACTAGTAGAAGTGCACCGCCTTCAAACTAGTGAGGCTGCAACCCAAACTTCACGAGCGTGTATGTTTGCCGATTTTCTGATTAGAAAAGGCTAAGTAATGCAGTAAGAATGATATTTTATTCAGAAGGTCGCGTTGTAACTTCTTTGATAATACAGATAGACAAAATTTGTTTGGAACTTTTTTATAGAATTTCTTACACTCTACAAAATAAGTTATATTCATGTTTTACCTAATCCTTAAATTGAAGGAGCTATCGTGATTTGAAAATTTGTGAGCTTTATAACTCCTTCAATTCACGAGTTAGACAAAATTTGTAAAAAAAAAATTTTAATAGAACTTTTTATGTCCTGGAAAACAAATTATGCATATACAGGGTGTACAGGTAGTAGTACACCGCCTCAAAACCAGCGAGGCAGCTACCCCAACTAAATGAGTGTATACACGTTTGCCGACCCTAGGAGTTGAAGGTGCGATATTATGTTTCAAAACATCGTAACTCCGCTGATAATATAGATGGACAAATTAAAAAAAACTTTCTCGTAGGACTTTTCAAGCTCTACAAAAATGAGTTATATTCATGTTCTGCCTAACTCTAAAACTGAAGGAGCAACAATGATTTGAAAATTTATAGGCTTCATAACTCCTTCAAAGGGCCAATTTTTGTTGAGCTCTTTAAGCTGTACAAAATGAGCCAATAATTTTTTTTCCATTTCAAAAATTAAAAACAGGGGAGACTATTTTGAAAATTTTTTGAAAAGAAAAATTTAAAAAGAAAATAATGTCAATTTTTATCTTTTTAATGGTCATAGCTCCTTCAATTTTAGAGTTATGCTAAAAATTATTAGTTTATTTTGTAGAACTCAAAAAGCTTTACAAAAATTGGTTCTACAAAATTTTGCATAACTTGAAAATTGAAGGAGTGATGAAGTCTACAACTTTTTTAATCGTTGTATCTCCTTCAATTTTAGGTTTAGGCAAAAATGAATATAACTCATTTTATAAAGCTTAAAAAGTTCTATAGAAGAATTTCTATATTATCAGCGGAGTTACGACGTTTTGAAACATCTATCAGGACTATTGCATAATTTAGCTCCTTCAAATCCTGAGGTTGGCAAACATACATACACTCCTGTGAATTGAGTAGCCGAATCTCTGATTTGAAGGCGATGCACGGCTACCGGATCACCCTGTACTTATTTTATCTCGACTCCAAAATTGAAGGAGCTAAAACCATTTGAAAATTTAAAAGTGGCATAACTGCTTTAAATTTGGTCTCGGGCCGTAGCTGAAAAATCTACATATTTAAAAAATGTTGCAGGTATCACCTTCAATTTTGAAATTGGCAAAATCTGAGACACTATTCTGTTAAATTTTGTGTGGCTTCGCAAGATAATTCAAGTATTCCAATTTTTGCTTGTGTAGTTTGGGTTGCAGCATCCCTACTTTGAAGGCAGTGTACTACTACCAGCACACCCTGTAGGTATTTGAAGATTTTCCTTCCTCTTTTTCATTCATATTGATTTTTTGTCGAAATTCGCTGTAAATCTAATAACAGATCATCCATCGCTGTGAAGCTTTCAGACGACCCACAATAATTTCGAAAAACCATTAACGTCCGGTACGTATAATTGAAAGATTTACGCCGCACCTACATACACATTCATAGGCATTTGTTTGCATTAAACATAGGGTAGGATATTTCGACACCATGTTAATCTACACATATACATCCTATAATAACAATTGAATTATATGGTGATTACACGGTTTATCAAAGCTTAGGTACTGACTGAGTATTATAAGCCAATGGCAATTTTCGCATTCGAATCAATAGGAATATTATTACATTTATCAAACGTAATTCGCTTAAAATTTAATTACTGTTGAACGTTCAATACGCTCCAATAATTTGTACTCGTACTTTGCTGTATCCTTTGTCGTTACGAATGAGGAAATAAGATACGAATATCAATACAAGCTTTTAGATAAGTATTTACAATTAATTATCCGATATTTAAAAAAACCAATGATTTAAGTTATGGAATTCTTATTGTATTCGAGGTGTACTTAATAACAATAACGAAGACTATCAATATTGAAATTATACTTCCGCATTACGTTTACTCGAAATTAATGCTATTTATTTCTCATTGCCCAAGGTAAATTATATCAATACTCTAGTTTTCCTCGTTGGAAATTTCCAACTCTTTAAGTACAGTCTCCATAGTTAGAAAACTCCCAACGTAAAGATATATCACGAGGACTCGAGAAGTGTTTTTAAAGCTAGTAATAAGAAAAAGCTACTTAGTAGGTAACAAAATAAAAGAAATAATTTACTCATCCTTCTTATTAAACTAACAACCGGAGTTTTATCCTACGTTGTTGTCGAGCAAAGCAAACACATATCCGGAGAGTATAAAAACAACGAAAAAAATATAAATTTAATTCAAGTGCAAAATTAACACAAATACTACTTGTGAAAATATGTACACTTTGTTATACTAGGTAGAGGTACGTAATATTGAATTTATGGTCTTTTATTACGACGCAGCTAGGTACGATAGTGGCACGTGAAAGCATTTTGCTGAAAAGATCAAACATTGAACTTTATTTAATCTCAACGCAAAAAGGTCTTATGAAAAAATAAAACCAAAGCTTAAGAGACAAAAATGAAGCAGGTTTTATCAAAAGCTTGGTATTACCTACATTTTTCGAAATCCCAAATCTTGCTTTGCAAGAGAGGATTCTGGAAGATATGTGGAGGGGGGAGCTGGGTAAGATACGAAAATTACGATAGATTTTTTTCCATTTAGAATAAATAAAGATCTAGACATTATGCAAAGAAATGTAAATAATGCCAGGGTGAGATGAGATTTGATTTTTTTTTAGAAAGTTGAAGAAGGCTATGGCAAAAAAAGTTGTCAAATAATGTCAAAAAAATTAATAAATGTTTATCCCCCCCTCCACTTCCATCCACCGTATAGATCGAAATTGGAGAGAAATTTAAAAACTTCATACTGTGTATTTATAAAGTACGGTAGATAAGTAAATAAGTAGGTACAGCCCTAAATACCCATAATTATTTATAAAAAACTTTTTAAAACTTTTTTTTAAATAAAAAAAATTGCTTTTAATTCAAGCATCTACGTCTATTGACAATGTAAAACGAGAAAAAAAACTCTGAATTTTTTTGTATTTTCAGAAGAAATTGATAAATACTTTGTCATTTAAAATTTTCAAGAAACTCTGAAACATCATCTTTCTAGTATACCTGACAGAATTTCACTTACCATGATGTCTTTTGAGCTCATTTACCATTTTTTCCAAAATCCCCTTCCTTCCTATTCTACGTAAAAAAAAATTCAACTCATCTTCCAAAGTAGAACAAGTGAAATTTAAAAATTTTGAGAAAAGAAACTCAAATTGCAATTTTTCAGTCAGTGAGCGAGGTACCAGACCGGTGGTAAAACCCAAAAGTGGAAAAAAACTGCATTTCTTTTAAAACTGACCCACTTTAGGCCCCTACAGCTCCGTCCCCCTTTGAGCTAGGGATCTAAAATTTTCTATGGTGCATCTCCAACTCAAAATGAACCACTCCCTTGAATTTGGTCAAAATCCGAGGTACGTTTTTTTTTTCACTCCACCCTAATCTCTATACTTTCAACTTGACCATCGAAACAGTGACAAATTCTCTTTTTTTATAATTCCAACTCTCGGTATAACTCTGTGTTCAAATTTAATCATCTACGTAGGTGCCTATGAAATTAATCAGTATTTTATTAATTTTTATACTAATTCCCAACCCACTTCATGAAGTGTCACGTTGTATCTGATTATGTTTAAATTATTACGTATTTCATTGGGAGATAAACAGTTCGTAAATTTCACATGAGTTTGAAGTACAATCTAAATTGATGATTTGGCTAACCTGAAATTCAGTGATAAGAACACCAGAATTAATAATTTTCGCGATGCTCTCCCACGCTAATTTTTCACGTTAGAAAAACGAATTTCAAAATTATAAGGTTCAATAAATTATACATAGGTCTATACTTAATACCAATCTGACATTATACATGAATATGCCGGACGAATACCAGAATATCTACCTACCTACTCGTATAATAGATACCTACAACAATGTACCTACGCTCGAGTTACGTAGAACTGTCCAAATTGATGAACAGCATACACTCGTATATGCCTTTATATAATGGTCATATCATAAGACTTCATTTTGAATTCATAACTTGGACTATGATATGATGATGCATCGAAAAAAATTCAATAGAAATAAGTACTTATCTTTTTTCTTCGAAGTTTTGTTGTTAGGTAAGATATTTTTAATGTAATATACATAGTTACTTGTACAACGAGCAAAGTAATTCCCCTTCTATAGTCGATCTTTTTGCAGTTGACTTTAAATTACAAGCACGAATATTCAACTTTAATGATGATTATACAATACGTAAAGTACCTATACAGCTAAATGCCTACATTTTGTTAATAACCCTAAACATAAAATAGGCTCTTACGCTTACGTGAAATAAGAAATTAGACACGATTCAATAAAATTCGTTTCACATCATAAAACTTTCAACAATCGCTAATTTAGCAAACAAAATTTTCCCTAATTTATTAGCACAATCGGATAAAACTTTACAACCAAGATCCGAGAACCTGGGATAATCTCAAGCATAGCTTTCATTATTTTCATTTTCAAAGCTAATTCCAAATAATAAATTTTAGTTGGAATTTTTACTCGGATTCTTATCTTTTCAGAGGCAAATAAACTTTGCCAAAGGCGGTACCGGAATAATAAACTTGCTTTATAACTTTATTCTCGAATAAATCTTAATTTTAAGCGTTTTTTCTTTCTAATTCTATACAAAACAGATGTTATATAATATTTTTGTTCATAGTTCATATACCAATACTTGTTGCCCTTTCTTATGTCATCGACCAGGCTCCTGCAGTAAAATCAAATCTCCAGGGATGTAAAAGTTTCGATTGCATTGATATCCCTACCATTATTTTCTCAAAATTTACCCAACTTATTACGATATTCAACTGAATTCCCCAATCAATAGTCAAAATTCTTTGATAACTCAGATTAAATTATAGATAGTTGTGTTAAGTATTGTCAATCTTTATCTATGCCTATTCATTTATTCTCTTTACTTTCGAATGAATACCTACCAAAATTATCAGCTAGATTCATCGATCATATTCTTATATTCGATAAAGTAAACCCAATCCAGCTTTTAGCCCATTTATTTATCTAGTTTGTATGATTTCCAGGAAGCACAGCCCATGTACCTAAACACAAAGTAGTATTTTCAAAGCAACGATTTACGGATATCCACCAATTAATTTTCCAACCATGAAAAATAACTCATAATTAGCATTTCGCCATTCCATCGTTTTTATTCGTTAAACGTCCAGTGCATGAAAACCTCAAACACTTCGTTTTCGTAAACGCAGATTATTTAAATACGTTTTATCGTTTTTGCGGTTTCAATATAGAGTTGTACTCGTCGGACGAACGTGCAAAAAAAAACAACCAATTCCCCGATGGTCAAGAAGTTTCTAAACTTTTGCATTATTCAAATAACGTTGCACACGTTAAGTACTGAAAATGTTTACGCTCTCAAGATAAATGTTTCCGTGAGCTTTTGTTTCGTTCCACTGATTCCAGTTGCAGACAAATGAAAAACGAATTCGGTGCACATAGAAACAGACATATTCTTTTTTTACGACTCCCTCATCACTTTCTTCTTATTTGACCCATGATTACATGAATTTAACGCTATTCGACAATTCAACATTGCATATGAAAAACATGTAGACCTATTAGAAGTTAAAGACGAGAAAAAAAAACATCTGAACCCTTTCTATTTCGTTTTTTTTTTGCAGCGTTCGCAAACATTATACGAAGTACCAACGAAACTTTTTAGAAGAAAACTTAAAAAGTTCGTTGTGTAGCCTATGTAACGCATTCTAGTTGAGTTATATGATTTTTTTACGAAACTTTTTTAACCACTTGTTCAAGTAAAAACACGTAAAACTTGCAAAATTTATTTCGAACTTGGAATAGCTCATACTTGTTAACAAAACATGCTCTCATTGCCTCTGCCACTATTTCGTAAGTGTTGGTATTTCGTTTGGATGAGTGAGAGCGTTCAAATGAGCAGAAAGCTCAAAGCATGTAGGCATTTTAAAGACAAATAGCCGGAAAAGAAAAAATTTAATGGATCCTTCCACTAATCCTTAAATTGGATGTTTAAATTTTGGCACAAGAATTTAGGGGGGATGAGAGATGTGAAAGGTGGAACAATTTCAATAAAGAAGAAAATGTTTAGGTATTTTCATGATTGAGAATAATTTACAAAATGTAAAAATGGAGAGAAATTGATGAGAGAACAAAAAGATGTAAGAAGATGTACGTATAAAGGTGAAGTTCACAGAAAGGGAGCAAAATTTCGAAATAAGAACTGATTGCGTATCTAACCAAAAAAAAAAAAATTAAAAATTATAAAATATGATGTTTAACCTACTCACATTCTTAATCATATTGTTGGAGACATAAGTCCAATTAAATATCTTTGTATAGAGCAAAAACATTAGAATAAGAATTTTAAAAAAAAATTAAATTTCTAATTAAATTTATTCTTACAGGTTTATGCTCCAACAATTTTTGAAAGATATTCAGTAACTTATCAAGTGACGAATTATCGAGTACATTGCACAATATGGGACACATCAGGTGAGTTTTTAGAGTTCTTTTATGAGAAATTTTTAATTTCAAAGAGAAAACAGAGGTTTTTCATGGCACAAATGGCATTTTTGAATCATTAGTATAAACAAACCGACGTGCAGCGTTTCTATACCTAAAGTGTTCATACCTACTTATACCTATAATAATCGTGTTGCATTTACTTTGTGGAAGTGCAGTAAAGTTCCAGCATGACAATTAATTTTACAAAAAATTGAAACAAAAAAGTAATTTTTTACAATTTGACCAATTGATTTCATATGATTATAGTGGGTACCTACTTTCACAAATTTTTGTAAACTTAGGTATTGTAAAAGGAGGAGAAAAGTTTAAGACTTTCACGAATCATACAATCAAAGTTGTTGGTGGAAAGGGTGGATCACCCCTCACCTTTTTGGCCAGCAGGTTTCTTTCACTCTTCGTTTTAATCAAGATTATTCTTACTGATCAATTATGAAAAAATTTAAATTGGAGGATGGAAAGTGATGGCACTCCTTTCACAATTTTCCAAAAAAATAATATTCCACAACATATGTTTACGGATGTTACAGGAAATGTTCGCAAAATTTCAACTGTATATATGTAGTACTCGAGAAGACGAATAAAAATCGTTTTTATAATGAATGACCTATCTCGTGAATTAAAAATTATTTTTGATTGAAAAAAAATCAAAAGTAGGCCTACTAATCGAAGTAAATTTGAAAATTTTAATAAAAATTGAAACTGAAAGAAAAATGGAACATGAAAAATAATTTTTTACGTGTACAAGCCTACAAATCTTCAAATCAATGTAGTTCCTTAAATTTACAAGTTAGACAAAATTTGTAAAATCCTTTTTTGTAGAACTTTTTGAACTCCACAAAACGAGTTATATTAATTTTTTGCCTAACTCTGAAATGGAAGGAGCTACAACCATTTAAAAGATGAAAAGAAGCACAGTTTCTTGAAATTTATTTTTTTCTCAACAATCGTACTAAGACCCAAATTTCCTCAAAATCGGTCCTAAATGTTACCCTTAATGTTGAAACTCACCACCGAAATTTTTGACCCCCCTCGTCCCACCCATTCCCGAATTATCACTCCCTAAATATTGAAACTTCCATACGCGAGATCTTTGGAGGGAGAGGGGGAAAAATTCTGAAATTTTCATAGATTGTGGGAATTATGTGGGTACTCTCGTGGAATTTTTTCAAAAAAATTGATCAAAATTTTCTCAATTTTTTAGCATTTTAAAATTTTTAAAAAATCGCTAAAAAAATTTTGCGCCTGGAGACATTGGTGAATTTTTTTCAAAATTTTATAATACCCTTAGGTATAACATCTATTTTTTTCAAATCCCAAAAACTATGGCAACATTGTTAAAAAAATTAAAAACTGCAAAAAAAAAGTTTTTGAATGGTCCTTTTTATACTTCAAGGGGAAAAAAATTTTGAATTTTTTTTGGAACCCAACCCTATAGTTTTGTGTCATTCCATGAGAAAATAATGCAAACAAATTTTCAGCCAGATCTATGCATTTTAAACTGTCTCTCAACGACCACTTTGAAAATTGAACACAACAAGCCCCAGCTCAACATTACTCCACTACGGCATTTTCAAAATGGTCGCTGAGAGATGGGTTAATATGCATCAATCGGGCTAAAAATTTTTTTGCATAATTTTCTCATGGAATAGCACAAAATTGTAGGGTTGGGTCCCTAAAAAAATTCAAAATTTTTTCACCTTAAAGTATAAAAAGGGTCATCCAAGAACATTTTTTTCAGTTTTGAATTATTTTTAACAATGTTGCCACAGTTTTTTGGTCTCGAAAAAAATATATATTATACCTACCTATAAGGGTATTATAAAATTTGGTAAAAAAATTCAGTCATGTTACACCCCCTCCAACTATTTTTTTTACAATTTAAAAAAAATTTTAAAATGCTAAAAAATTGAGAAAATGTTGGCCAGTTTTTTTGAAAAAATTTCCACGATTGTACTTATGTGCGTAGTGCACACAATCTGAAAATTTCAGAATGTTTCGTGTACTGAAGTTTTGATTTTTAGGGGGTGAAATTTCGGGAATCTTTACCTACATTTTCATGTTTCTCTTAATTTCAATTTTTATGAAATTTTTCAAATACCACAGAATAATTTTTTTCTTTTATTAATTAGTTAATTTATTAAGGGCCGATTCCGCATACTTTTTGGCCTAATCTGCCCCGTCTTAACTCCCATAAGAGCAATGTAAATCGTTAAACAATTTTCAAACGTTCAGATCTAGAGATCTACCAAACAAAAAGTGATGAAATTTGAAATATATATACTTTGAATCGATTAGAAAAAAAT
>FIZU01013060.1:0-19856 GCA_900064475.1 Pseudococcus longispinus | reverse complement strand
TGTCATTTTTGGTCAAAATTATCAATTTTGGTCAAAATTGTCCTTTTTGGTCATAATTATTATTTTTGGTCATAATTATCATTTTTGGTCATAATTATCATTTTTGGTCATAATTATAATTTTTGGTCAAAATTGTCATTTTTACCACCCTTTTTTTTGGTCAAAATTGTCATTCAAGGTAAAAATAGTCATTTTTACCAACCTTATTTTTTTGACAAACTCATCAATTTTGGTCAAAATTGTTCTTTTTGGTCATAATCATTATTTTTGGTCAAAATCATCATTTTTGGTCAAAATTGTCCTTCTTACTACCCTTCTTGTTTTATTGTCAAACTCATCAATTTTGGTCCAAATTATCATTTTTGGTCAAAGTTGTCATTCAAGGTAACCACCCTTTTTTTTATGGTCAAACTTGTCAATTTTTGTCAAAATCTTCATTTCTTGTCACATTGCCATTATTTGGTACAAACTGTTTTTTGTCAAAATTGTATGTAATTTTTTGGGTTGAAATTGTCAATTCAAAGTAAAAATTGCCATTTTTGATTAAAATTGTTTTTTTTGTTCAATTGTTATTTTTTTTTTTGACAAACTTGTGAATATTTTAGTCAAAATTGTCATTTCAAGCTAAAAATCGTACTTTTGGTCATTTTAGGATTTTTTAAAAATGTCATAAAAAAAAAGTCTGATAAAATGTCAAAAAGTCACGAAAAATCTTAGCGTTTCGGACAGACACGTCATGTGGACTTAAGAATTCTTGGGTTTGGGGGGGAGGGCGATTTTTCCAACTTTATTTCAACACTTTTAGCAAATTTTATCGAGAGATCAGTATCATATTTAGAAAATTAATTGAAATTGTGACGGTTGTTCATGAGAGGGGGGGGGGTGACGATAAAAAATGTAATTTAATGTAAAATTGAAAAATATGCTCATTATTTTGTTTTAAAAAAGTTGAATTTATATTGACTCAAGCGAAGCGAGGGTAAAACTTTTTAGAAAGTTCCATTTTCCAGATTTTAAAAAGTTCACCAACTTTTCTCTTTTGTCAACTTTTTCCAACTTTTAACCAATTTTTCCAGCTTTAGTCTAATTTACCAAATTTTTTCAACTTTTCTGCATTTTTAGACATATTGGGAAGAGGGGGGGGGGGGCTGATAGACCACTAAGACTCCTATTAAAACCAGCCATCTATACCAAAAAAACGTTTTTTTGAATTTTTAATTGAAATATTCTTCGGTAACTTGACGAAAAGTCATTAAATTCTAAATCAATGAAATTTTTTTTTCACTATTTATTCAAAAAAATATGAAGATTCACTCAATTCATCATCGTATTTGATTAATTTTAACACGATTTCTTCAGCATTTGAATAAAAATGTTTCAAAATGTCAAATTATCATCTTTCAAAATAGAATATTTTTGACAATAGGTGAACCTATTCGAAATTTTGAGAAAGTGATAAATTCTTTTCGTCGCATACAAGTGTCATGAGTCAAGTGATAAGTGTCACTCATCTAATGACATCTCTGGTGCAAAAATCCCTAAAAATTAACTAAAATTATCTATTTGTTATGTGGGACAGGAGCAATAGCTGTGAAAGGAGTATAGATAGTGGACGACTTGTGTTCCAGATCTTCAAGCAATTTGCAGACAATGTAGTCGGGGCCATGGAGAGAAAGTCTGGGTTTGAGGCGAAATCATACAGTCATTCAGAGAAAGAGGTTTGATGAAGAAAAAAAGTAATTTTACGTAAAATTTTGAATGATAAATATCCATTATTTTATGAAAAGAAGCGTGCTCGAGAGAAAATTTTGGCAGAAAAAAGTTTTCAGAACTTGAAATTTCATCATTTCTTCCAAATTTTTGTTCATTTTTTGGTCCAGATTTTCGTCACGCGTTTTACCCAAATTTTAAATAAAAAATAACAGCTGTTCTTTCAATTTTTCATTATGTTATTAGATTTTTGAAAACTCACATATTTCGCTAACCAAATGTCTTTTTGGGGTAGTAGAAATTTTCAGAAATTCTTGAATTTTTGAACTTGGAAAAATTTATTGTTCCATTTGACTTTTAACACTTCATTGAACATTATAAATTATATTATGAGAAATTGATTTTTTTTTTTAAATTTATACAATTCTTCAGTATTTTGTTGGACTTTTAAACAAATTTTATGCGAGGACTCTCCTGTCCCCTTGATTTTTTTAAAATGATTTTTAACTACCCAAGTTTGTATTTTTACGACATTTGGCTAAGATTTTTATGAAAATTCCCGAAATTTACAACAAGATTTTTGATAATTTTTGCAATTTCCTTGATTTTTTACAACTTTTTTTTGTGCAAATTCTCGTCACGTTTTTTTTCTAAATTATTTTTGGGCTTTTCATTTTTTAACTGTTTTTGAGCAAGGCTGACAGTTGAAAAAATATTGAGCGAAAAAAATATTTTTTTCAGAAGTACAACAGTTCTTCGTCATAAATTGATGAAATTCTGATAAAATTGAAACATTATTTTTGAAATCTGGTTCAAAAATTATTTCCAGGGATACCCATATATTGATATTGTACATATTTTTTTGGCTTATTTCATCTTGTATATTTTGAACGTCTTAAATGTATATCATGTGGTAATACTTCAGAATTTCTAGGGCAAAAAAATTCTTGCTTTAATCCTCATCCTCATCATCATTAAAGTTATCTCCTCACTTCAACAATGCAATGAAAAAACAACAAGACGATTGAAGAATGACTGACATTTTGTAATTGCTTTAATCTTTCCATTTCCCATTCTCCTGCTTGAAATAAAATTTCCCAACAGAAAAATTTTTTTTCCAAGTTTGACAAACATGTTATGCAAAATTTGTCAATATTCATGTGACACGCGAAAATAAGTTGACTAGTTTATTTCTTCATCAGTCATCAAAATTTTCAACACTGATCAAAAAACAATCCACTATTCATTACACAAATCAACTCGCAACGTATCCAAAACCTTATTCCGAAATAATACACCTAAATTATATACGACGCGACGTTCTAAAGACACATCACTCTTTCGAAAGCTCATCGTTTAACCTGGCTGTCAGAATAATCCCTGGAATCACAATATTATACTTATTCGCACTGGTCGATAAAAAAAAAACAGGAGAAGAAAGAAACTCGTCGTCGCGTCACCATACACGACGAATTCCGATCACATTTATGGGTTAAGCCACATACATCCCCATGTTTTATACACGAACATGGCCGTACGAATATATGGTACCTTGTGAAGTATTATATACAAAACAAATTCGGGAAAAGTCTTTCTTCAACGGACGATTTATTGATGACAAAACGTATAAGCTACTTATTGCCTTTAACGTACTCGAGGTATAGTTAGCTTATAGCTTTAGATACTTTATTATGGTATAGCAATCTCTCCCTACCTAATTTTTTATATTTTCCAGTCTATAGGTAAAAAAGTAAGAAATAAACTGCAAATTCACCCTATCGGACTAGCAAAATAAAAAATCAACTGTACCCCTTTTTAGTTACGGAATGGAATATGATTCTGTAAATTTTTTTCTTTTCATTTGAAAAACATTTAAAATGGGATATTCGTGTAAGCGAACACGTGCCTTGAAAAGAACACAAGGGATGCGAAGGTGCTATATACGATCAGATCTCATATCATATAAGAATTTCTCTCTCGTTGAAAGGGACACCGAAGGGTAAACACGATCGACATCGGTGTTTACAGAGAAAACAGATGTAACTACCCTATTTTGCGGTATGGACGATGCTGGTGATGCATCGAATGAAAAATTTCTCATTATTTGCCTCATCATCAATCATTTATTAATATTTTGGTCGATATGTATATGCCGGCAAGTTGCTGGAAGTGGAAAGTGCCTTGAGAAACACGTGTTGCGTAACGTGTATTAGGGGGTAAAAACGACGCCGCTTGGTAGGGTCAACGATGAATTTCGATTTAGAATACGCGAGGGATACGCGACGATGGTAAACCCTTTTCTAATTATCTAATTAACGTATTTTCGACGAAATGAAAATTTATTTTTTTATATTTCTCTGGACGAATGATTTAAACGTAACTTAGTATCGAAAAAAAAACTACAAATCAGGAAATACGTTGGAATATCTGATTCTCTCGTTATTAATTCATAATAAGGTACCTGAGGCTGATAACCTCCCTTCCACAAAAAAATATTAGAAAATGAGAAATTGGCTGAAAAATACAAATCACTTGTTCCGAAGGAGACTCAAATTATGTATTCTAGCCGATTTTCATGTTGATATCCCTCTTTATAATTCTCTTTTGATACCAATTTTGAAAATAAAATCCCCAAAAAAATTCCTAAAAAGAAAGATGACTATTTCAAAAAATATTTGTGAAGAAAAAATTTAATTTCAACAAAGTATGCTTCTTTTCATTTTTTAAATAGCTTTAGCTCCTTCAATTTTATAGTTAGGCAAAACGTGAATAATAACTCATTTTTTTAGAGCTTGAAAAGTTTTACAAAAAAGTTTCATAAAAATTTTGCCTATCTACATTATCAGCGGAGTTGCGACGTTCTGAAAAAAAATCATCTTCATTGGTGCATAACTTTGCCCCTCAAATCTTAGAACCTGCAAACATGCATACACTTGTGTGGTTTGGGTAGCCGCATCTCTGGCTTGAAGGCAGTGCACTTCTATCTGAACACCCTGTAAATAATCTTTTTTGTGCATCCTTTCAAGATGAATCTCTCAAAGCTGCTAAGTACATATACTTACCTATTCAAGATGTTAAAAGGTATTGACATTTTCTATCGCGAATATCTCAAGAACCAGTTCACAAAAATTAAATTAGTACAAGACCTTTTTTGCACGTCTTTTTGAGGCCTATAAAAAAGTTTATGTACAATTTTCACCTAACTGCTATAATCTAGGCGCTAGAAGGCATTGAAGTATTCCATCGCGAATATCTCAAGAACCAGTTCACGAAAATGAAATTGGTACATGACCTTTTTTGCGCGTCTTTTTGAGGCCTATAAAAAAGTTTATGTACAATTTTCACCTAACTGCTATAATCTAGGCGCTAGAAGGCATTGAAGTATTCCATCGCGAATATCTCGAGAACCAGTTCACAAAAATGAAAACAGCAAATAACCCTTTCAATGCATCTTTTCAAATGCTATCAAAATAGTTATATACACATTTCACCTAATTCCTTTATTTAAGGCGCTAAAGGTATTTGAAAATTGTTTTCACAAATAACTCGAGAACCAGTTCACCGATTTTTCTCAAATTCAATTCAATTCCCAGTAGCTTTCGACCCTCCATAAAAATTTCAGCTTCCTCGATCAATTATTACGAGATTCAACCTTTGGACAAATTTCGATTCTCAAAAATCACCTATAAACTACAAAAATACACATGTGGTCGTACATTGAACCATGCAGAAAAACACCAGACTGACGAACCACCGATACGTAGACTTATTTGACGAAAGTTTCCCGTTTCGCAAAAGCCGACCGATCATTTGCCATACAAGCGTACGTATACATAGTGGAAAATTTCGAAAGGCGTTCTATTTTAACTAATACCGATGTGAATATAAACACATGGGCCCGGTTTTGCGAGCCTTCAAATCCGTAAATTATACAAGACAATGTAATAGCGTTTATATGTAATGGGTATGGTATACGTTGCAAGTTATATAGATACACAAGGAGGTATCTATATGTATACGTGCACAAAATGTATCAACGTACCCCACGAAGATGCGCATTTCATGACCAGGTTAACGTCACACCGTATTAAGAAGCCTTTTCGCATTTTATTTGGCAGAAAACACCTCAGGCTACGTCATACTAACATACAGAATAAATTTACGTATATTCGACCCGAGTACCGAGCTAATTACGTCTTACGGGGGCTATCTCATCATTTTATAAGCAATCTAGTCGGATAGTACGAGTAACTAACTCGCCTGTATACGGATTGCCGACTATACCATTACCAACACGACGTCGACTCCCAGTATATATAAAATTCGAGTGAAATGTCATCGGTGTATCGTACCGTACTCTAGATGTGCTATTTTTGGGTGCGCAACTCGACGCTGCCGCCATCGTAAATTAAAATTGCAAATTCTATTTCGTGATGCTGGAGAGAGGCGAAGAGGGGGGAAGCGCTGCAACGGCGTTAATTTGATTCTCTTTGTATTGCCTCGACTCGACGTGCAGCTCTTTCAACGTGTATGTGCGGTTTTTGCGAATTTATTTTCGACGTTTCTCCTACGTTCCAGTCGTATTCGCGCGACGACGACGTACGAGTATCTCGTATATCGTATCATCGAGTCGATGTACTTACTCGGATATTCGTACGTACGCCATTTTAAAACCGAATCTGGAGCATCGTCAGCCTCAAATGGATAAATTTAAAACCAACAGGATTTAATTACGGTGGTAGAAACTCGTTCAAGGACGCGTTGGTACATATAATCTTACTCGTTGAGTTGTTTCTTCCGGTAATGAATTCATCTGCTGGAAATTCAATTTTCGAGATGGGTGTCAAAATTGTAAAAGCACTTCTGCAGGATTTTCAAATGATATATCCGAGAATAACAATGATATTGTGTCACAGGTATCATATGAAAAATGTCAGGAGACATTTGATACGTAAAAAGAGTCAACAATGAAGTTTCATCTGACAAATGACAAATGTAAACTAGGTACAAATCATCCTACAATTTAAAAAGTTGAGTACCAGGATATCCAAGGAAATTTCCAGATCAAACTTCAAGATTTTTTCCAAAATTTTGTAGTCCGTCATCAAATTACCCCCGGTGCGCAACACGGAAGAAAATCATGGTCGATTATTATAATAGTGAGATTTACCTACATAAAAATAAATAAAATTTTGGTGTACAGTTTTGAATTTTGTACGTCTAATTCCATTTCATTAGTATTACTTTAGGTGTGAAAGGGGTGAATAGCCGAGCGGGTGCGGCGATCTTCGGGAGCAAGGCGACGCCACCGAGCTACACCGAAGAGAGACTTTGGCCAAATACAAACACGTACTAGTGATACAAAAACGAACATTTATTGTACAAGGGTTGGCTTCTATTACATGGGTTTCTGGCAAGAGCTTATATCCTACTTCCCAACATACTTTGTCAGCGAGTAGCAAACTACTACGTTTACCATACGTTCGGGAAGCACTACATTACTAAATACCTAAAATACTTAGTAAATACCTGAAAAAGAAAATCAAATTTGATGTGGTCCTGAGAAGAGTCCAGAGTCAGCTGTGGTTGGGCTCATCTGCCTTCTTCACCAGGAGCCAGTCCTTTGAAGGCCTCACCATCCCAGTGATGGGGCCATCAATATGTGGGGGATACGAATGTATCACAGTCAGCCTCTTCGGCTGCTGCTATCAGTGTCGTGTACACGACAACCCTGAAAAAAAAACGATTAACCGAAAGAAAAAGGATACACGACGATCTTACAGCCGACATGCTGGGATCCTCGATGTCCTTGTCTTCACTGCTCGTCATCGCAGAGTCGTCGAACCGTGGAGTCAAGAAAGCCAAAATGCTCTGACTCATGGATATCCAGTGGCCCTTCTTGCTCGAGAGGCCGAGTATCTGCAAATCGTCGGTACTTGAGGAAAACGTGCTCAGCTGATTCGTCGGACTCTCCACACGGGCATGCTGCAGAGTCACATCGTCCTCGTTGGTGTAAATAGCGTCGGAAGCATCTGTGACCTGACAGAGCTTGGCCGATATAAAAATCCAATCGATGGATGGGAAGTCGATGGCAGATCGACGGTATCAACTTCTTTGTCCATAATCCGAATTTCTGGACTGTCCAGTGCTGTAACCACACGTTGAGGGTGTGTTCTCAGAACTTTGATTTGAGTTCACATCCTTTACCTCCGGGCCACGGTTGCTGCAGATAGCTAAAGTATTCGAAAACTTATTGTTGGTGCTTCACAAGCCACAGGATGCTCCGTTCGATGATGATGAGATCCAATGATGGAATACCCACGATGATTCCCGCCGCCTCCGCGCTTACTAAATGATAGAGTCGAACCGTTTTAATGGCGATACGTTTACGAATTCATTGTAAAGCATCTCGTTGCTGTTTCTTAGCCAGTATCTTGTAAAGTACGGTGGCAGATGGTCGCCATCAACGGTATGTAGCGCTCCAATCGATCAATCGCATACTGGACAATGTCCAGTTCTTGGGAGGATCATGTCATGATCCTCATGATCCTTCCAAGTGAGACGACTGTTGATAACGACACCAAGAAACTTGACAGTCCTGGATATTGACACTTGCTGGTCCGTAATCAGAAGGAGGTTTCCTTTGTCTTTGCATTGCGGTTGTCCACTACCAGGCACTGGATCTTACCAACTGTACGCTTTAAGCCGCGGGATTCCAAAACTGTTGAATTGTGTCTGCAGTAAACTAGATGTTGAGTTGCAGTAAATTAGCATTGCTGGCATATACACAACTCACCCTTCAGGGGGCTAGGAGATGGGGCCTTGAAGTTTGCATACAGTGGTGATTTTGTGCTGAGGTATCCGATTTTGGAGTCTTATAAATCGAAAGATGTTAGACTTAGAGTGAATCTGTTTGCGCAGTTTTAAAGAACGTCAAAAGTAGATGAAAACTTCTGAATAAAAATTTTTGACAGATGAAAGTTCAAGTTTTTTTCAAAAAGCTCAATTTTCAAAAAATTTCCACTTCTTTGAGCTACCATTTAAACATTTGTAAAAATTCAAGGTGATACATTTTATTCTCTTACTTACAACTAACGATGTTTCCTTGTGGGATCTTAATGCCCTATGGGGTTCGGGAGCCCCCAAATTTTAACAAAAAAAATTCTGGTCATGTGACATATCGTTAGTTATGTTTTCAATGGTGCTGATCACGAATATCAACTTAATTTTTCAATATGATCCCCCAGTTCTCCACACTGAGTCCCCCAATTTCGAAAAAAATTAAAAAATCATGTTGCATATGATTTGGTAGGTTTTCGAGGTCACTGATCTCAAATATTGACTCAGTTATCAATTTCCACCCCACTGCAGTGCCCAAACATGTGCCCCAATACCCCTTTTCTACAAAATGTTTCGGTCTTGCGAGGGATTTCAGTACATGGAGGGAAGGAAATGAAAAACTGAGTCAATATTTGAGATCACCGACCCCGAAAACTCAACAAATCGTATTCAACACAATTTTTTCAATTTTTTTTCGAAATTGCGGGGCTCAATTTCGGGGAATGGGGGGTTGGTTCAGAATAGTAAGTTGTTAGTTATGATCAGTATCATCGAAAACGTATGAAACGATACTCTACAAAGTCTGAATTTACCCTAGTCAATATTTTCAATTTTTTGGATCTTGCAAGAAGTTTTTGGGGCACGATGGGATGGAAATTAAAAACTGAGTCGATATTTGATTCTTTTTTTTAGGTGATTCAGGCTGTCCAACACTATTTCTCAAACCCAAAAAGCAGGATTCAAAAGGATTTTCGACAGTAACTACTTTTTCATAATAAAAAATGCACTCTCCCTCCGTATATTCATGTTCATGCACCCTGTAAAACGTATCTCAAAAGTGTATTCAGTGTCTTCAAAAACCCCCAAGTAGACATTTTTTCGATCAAATTTATTTCAACTTTTAAAATGATTTTCATTCGCTTTTTTGGGACAAACTTGCAAATAAATTTGGTGTTTTTTTCTAGGAGGCAAATTTTTTTTGAAAAAATATAGTTTCTGAGTCGAAAAAAAAACTTTAAGGAATTCAATGCTGTAAACCAGGAAGGTTCGTTTGCCTTTGATACGAATTAGAAGTTGTGGTAAAACTACAGTGGTGTGACATGAATTTTGAGGTATTTCCAACATTCATGAGCTTTATTAAAATTTTAAAGTTCATTTTTTGGATTGAAATATCTATAATTTTCCCTTCAGGCCAAAATTTGGCATTTTAGAAATTCTCATTTTGATTTTTTTTCAAAAAAATTTCAATAAAAACATATCTATGATTTTAAAAAACTTTTCTCCTACGTACATTTACTTGACAAAAATTTTAGATTCGAATCCCACACAAACGTAAATAGCAACCAGAGTGGATGGAGGTGGGAGAAGAGAGCATAAGGCATCTCTTTTCATTCTGTTTCAAAATTCACTGATGCTTTACATTATTAGTTGTCATCCTACAGAACTTTGTTCTCAGTAAAAATTTCTCGGTATTTCATCTTTTCAAAAGTCCACTACAAATTCATCATTTTTTCAACGTAAATTCGAAAAACTACGATTTTCGGTCTTGCCTCCGGTCATCTATCTGTTTCTTCTACTCGTATATGCTTAAACGCGCCATAGAGAACTTTTTTTCGTAACGAGCACTCGACTATTTAAAATCAACTGCGAATATAATTAAAGAAAAAGCCCTCGAATGGGGTCAAGTATCCTATGAAACTGGAAGGTTTCTTTTTTGCGAAATTTTCTGTTGCTCGACGATCTCGTCGGATGTTTTGAATTAAACATAAGACAACTACGTCGAGGACGACGAAAAACATGACATCTCTTACGTACGTACTTATCGGCGTTCTTTTCTCTTTTCTTTTTTCGTCATCGTCTTCGTGTCGTATCATTCGGGCAAGAATACAATTCAGAAGAAGTAATACCGTCGACATTGCGTCGTCTTCTCCTTACGTATTTTCCTCTTCAATTATCGTATCATCAAGCAATTCTCGCTAGTACTTCTTTGTTAAAAGCTGTCCAGTTTAATTTCATTGCTCATGTTTTTGATCTTTGTTCTTTTCGCACCGAGCCTCCCCAGCTCGTCGTTCTATTCGCATTCAAGGTATTAAAGTAACCCTTTTTAAACTCGATAAGTAAGATGTGTGTTTTCGTTGTTCGTCGGGTTTTATAAGTGGACGTGGACTGAAAAAATAAATTTGATTTTTGTCCTCGATTTAGAGCGGGATGCAGACGTGGAATCGTCTCGTCGTGTCGTTCATTCCGGTACATCTTTTTTTTATCATTGCTAACAGCATGTTTGCCGGATCATCGGGGATGGTAATTTCATTTGAATGCAAATTATACGTGCTTACGTGTGTTTGAAAAGGTGGATACCATAAAGTCTAAAATTCTATTTATATGCACGCGGATACTTGATACAGCATTAAAAATTTATAAAATTGCAATCCTACTCGTATTCGTGAATTATGGATACCGAGGGTAAGAACGACTCATCCCTTGATGACTTTCCGTACCAATAGCCACGTATTGTGTGATTTAAAAGCATCCCTTTTCTCGATCCTAACATCCCCGAAATATATTAATAGGGTAATTTTCACGTAGATAATTTCCTCGGCACTTAATAATAATTAATAATAACAAAACCCAAGCTCTATTAAAATGATGAATTTATAGTCTATCAAACAAACTACGACCAAAAGTGGTAATGACAATAAGAAGAACAAAGTAATGATAAAAATGACGGAGACGGAAATGCAGAGCCAAAAAAACCCCGAGCAAACCGAACAGAGAAGGAAAAAAGTAGGCCACGTTAATTACTTCATCCTTCATGAATAAAACAGCTTAAAAGTCGTAGTAGGCTTTCCGGGCGAAGATAATTTGCTTAAAATAAAATATTACGTCGCATGGCAGGTTGTTTTGTTTTCATTTGAAAATTTTACAAAATCCTCTTATTATTGTAGCAGGTAAAAAAAGAAAACATTTTTTTACTACACCGAAGAAGGACTGCTTAAACAACCATTTCGTATTTTATCTCTCGCCCAAAAGAAGAAATAACAAGCTTTAATTTCACTTTCAACATTATTACGAAGGAGGGTTTTTTTTCGCTTGCGATTTTTTGGTACAGGACTTTAAATACGGATTTCAAATTTAATTTTATGTCGGTAATTTCTGCCTTGGTGCTTCTTTCCGCAACATTTACTACTGTAACTTGGGGAACACGGAATGCGTTGGTTGACCTTGTGTGAGGCTTGATTTGATGCGACAGAAGGGTGAAGGATTGAATTATATCGCGGATTTGTCACTTTCGATTTTATTCAAGTTGTGTTCGTACGTTATTTTGGCCATAAATAAAATCCATCTTTGTACGTGGCGACTTATTCGATCAACGTGAAGATCAATAGTGAAATTCACATGGTTATAAGAGTTTTTTGTGAGTCAAATGAAAATAGGGGTGTCCAGGAGCCCTCCGTAGATTTAATCGTTTAGAAATGAAAGCGTTTATAAGCCTTTTCCAACAAGTGTCACAATTAGGGATTATTACAGATAAAAAAAATGTGTAGTTTCAAAAGTTGAAATACTTTTATTTTATAAAAATCAATAATGAGATCCGGAATGAAACAGAAATTTCGAACGAATGAGTCACAATTTTTGAACAGAAGTTTTGGTCGTTATTTTGATCCAAAGGTCTCAAAAATGCTATTATTTTTAATCCAAAGTTGAGAAAATTCCAATTCTTCAAATCAAAATTAAAAATCTAGTTGACTTCAAAACAATCTTCCTAAAATTATTATTTTTATATAAAATTTTAAAAAATTCAAAAAACTGTTCGTAAAAGCGTTGAAAATTTTCAAAAAAATTACCAAAAATACTGTAAAAATGGTGAAAAAATCATGAAAATTGTTGAATGTTGTTGAAATTGTCAAAATTTTCACGCAACCAAAAGTTCAAAATATCATGAAAACCGTCGAAAATTTTTCATAAAAATCTGCCAAAATTTCGTTAAGAAGGTCAAACAATTCATGAAAAGTATCAAAAATCTTGTAATACTTGTAAAAGTACTCAAAAAAAAAATCGTTAAAAACCGTTGTACAAATGATTGAAATGACATAAAAAACGTTGCAATATTCACGAGTTTTCATAAAAACCAGAAAAATAACGCAAAAATGATGGGTAAAAAATTATGCAAATTTTTAAAAATGTTGGGAAAATTTCAGCATTTTTTGCGAAATTTTCGACGATTTTGATTTTAATTTTTCAGGGATGGAAAACTGAAATGGTTTCAATTTCAGCTTTGGGGGTTCAGTTTCAGTTTTCAGTTCCAGTTTTCACTTTTTACTTTTCAGTTTCAATTTTGAATTTTTCAGTTTTAGTTTCAGCTTCAGTCTCGAAAAATCATTTTAGTTTCCAGTTTTATCGGTCTCAGTATTATTTCGCTTTTCACTTTTCCATCCCTGGTTGAAACGAAACAAGAATTGGCATTTAGGATTAGAAATAGAATTCAGCATCAATCATCACAAAAATAAAAAAAAAAAACTGAAACTAAAACCAATAATTTTTTCAGTTTCAATTTCCAGTTTTTAGTTTCAGTTTCAGTTTTCAGTTACAGTTTTGCATTTTTCAGTTTTAGTTTCAGTTTCAGTCTCGAAAATCATTACAATTTCCAGTTTTATCGGTCTCAGTTTTATTTCACTTTGGGCTTTTCCATCCCTGGTTGAAACGAAACAAGAATTCGCATTTAGGATTAGAAATAGCATCCAGCATCAATCATCATGAAAATAAAAAAAAAAAACTGAAACTAAAACCAATAATTTTTTCAGTTTCAATTTGCAGTTTTCAGTTTCAATCTCGAAAATCATTTCAATTTCCAGTTTTATTTTGCTTTTCACTTTTTTATGATTTTTTGGTCATTTTTTTTCTTACTTGAAATGTTTTCTGCGAGAATTTCAACATTTTTTTCGAAATTTTTGACAGTTTTTATAATTTTTTGCTCATTTATACGATATTTTTACCAATTATTATGATAATAATTTGAACAATTTTTGTGAAATTTTCAATGATTTTCATGGTTTTTAGATCATTTTTTTCATATTTCAAATGATTTTCAGGAACATTCTAAAAATTTATAAAAGACTTTCGACAGTTTTTACGATTTTTACGTTATTTCTACCTCCTTCATTTTTATAACGATTTTAACAACTTTTACAAAATTTTCGACAATTTTCAATGTATTTTTATTGATTTCTGTTGAAATTTTGAAAATTTTGATAAAATTTTCAGTGATTTTCACAATTTATACTTATTCCAAACGATTTTTAGAAAAATTTTACTAATTCATTTTGACGTTATTTTTACGAGTTTTAATGACAATTTCAATCATTTTTGCAAAATTTTTATGATTTTTTGAGAGTTTTGACAATATTTTTACTGATTATTGTGAAAATATTTTACTTATATTTCAAAATAATGATTTTCAAGAAAATCTAAACAATTTTTTCAAGATTTTCGACAATTTTTACCATTTTGCGATTCTTACGATATTTCTACCAATTTTCATGATTTTTCAACTGTTTTCACAATCTTTTTTTTTACAAATTTTTGTTGACATTTTACAACATTTTCCACGAATTATACCATTTTTTGATAATTTTTTCCATATTGCGAATGAATTTTGTAAAAATTTTACCAATTTATTCCGACGACATTTTTACCGGTTTTAATGACAATTTCTGTAAAATTTTAATGATTTTATGAGAGTTTTACAATATTTTTACTGATAATTGCGAAAATACCTACTTTTTTTCATATTTCAAAATAATGGTTTTCAAGAAAATCTGAACTTTATTTTTTTCGAGATTTTCAACCATTTTTACGACTTGTTGGCGATTTTTACAAAATTTTCGGCGATTTTTATGGTTTTTCAACCGTTTTCACAATATTTTTTTACAAAATTTTGTTGACAGTTTACGACATTTTTCACGATTTTCACCCTTTTCTGATAATTTTTTTTCATATTCCGAAAGAATTTGGTAGAAACTTTATCCATTCATTTTTACAACATTTTTACTGATTCATATGATAATTTCAACCATTTTTGCCAACTTTTTCTATAAATTTTCACGATATTTTGACGATTTTTAGGATACTTTCATTCACTTTTATGAAAATTTCCACAATTGACGAATTTTACAATGTTTAAACCACTTTTATAATCTAGAATCTTTAAGGCTAAATCGCCATCGCTCGCCTTATAAAAATTTTCAAATCGAAAAAGTCAAATGGTTTAAAAGAATCTCGCTATCTGAAATTTTTCAAGTCCAAAAAGCCATCCAAGGTAATAAAAATTAATGAGACAAAAAAGTAATGAAAAAATTTTCCTGACTCCAGGTATAAAAAACACCCATGTCAAAAATCAAAGTTTAGTCCAAATTTTCAACTCAAAAATAATTTATTACAAAATCATCATTTTGATATAAAAACACAAAAATTGCAAAATTTTGATCTAGAAATTTAAAAAAGACAAAATTTTGAATCTAAAGTCAGAATGGTTACGATTTTTTACCAACAGATTCCATCATTATTAGCATAGGATATGCTTCCTGACGAAATTTCCCAAAGATGATTTTTAGACATTTTATCAGACTTTTTTGGACAAGGAAAATTTTTAAGAACTCAAATTAATTTCTGGACCTGGGAAATTTGCAGCTTAATAGGCTTAAAAAATTTCAAGAAAGTTCAAATCAGACATTTTGTCAGACAGTTTTTTACCTAAGGCTGACTTTTAGACATTTTTTGGGACTTTTTTCAATTTGGAAAAATTTTCAGATTTTTACTACCCATCCCGTATGAGAGGTAAGGGGTGGATTGTATTTGAAGTAAATTTTTAAATAAATCATAATAGAGTTCTGTGTTTGCGCATCTCCAATTTTTTCTCACAATATACGAAACCTTTCCAAGGATATGATTTCAATTTTCAAAAACTATAACACACCTTCTTATACTTTCACTCGCACCGTTTAAAATGAAAATCTATCTTAAATACCGCTCATAAATCACGACCAGCGCAGCGTCTTTTGCTACATAAACCGAAATTTCGGATTTCTTAAAGCAATTAAAAGCTCGGCTATAATTCCTAAGGAGTAATTATTTAGTGTGAGAGAGGACAAATGAGCAAGAGCGAGGTGGGGTACACCAGCAGGAAAAAAAATCAGACGATTTAAATGCTGAACCGAACGTAAGTAAAACGGAAACGCTTTTAAAATTAATCGATCGGAATTATTTACGACTTAATTTTAATTAAATTAATAACCGCCGATGTATTTCTTAGCGTCAGAAACATTCATTAAATATAATTCACCCTCCGCTATATGGTAATTTCGTTTATGAGTCGTTAAGCCGGCTAATATTTGTATAATTTAATATCGATTATTTACGCATTCGTTCAGGTGGTTGTAAAATTAGGCATACGATGCAATACGTTTGGAAAAATAGGTATTTCAAAATTTTGGCTCAAAATGTTCGTTATCCTTTTGTACGTAAGTAATTCTCTTCTTTTTTTTTATGTCGTTTTTATTTTTCTCGAGGTAGGTATTGTTTTCGTAATTTTCGCCAATTTGAACAACACAAGAATATTCTTAGGTAATCAAGTTAATCTGGAACCGAGTCGAGCACTCGTTTTAAACTAATTTTATGAAACATTACATTACGTACAAGTAACTGGGAATATGACGAAAACTTCATCGCAATACAACGAATACCATACCAAACGCGAATACGTACACACAGTATATATCTTATTTGAGCAAAATTGTATTACATGTGCATCGACCCGAATAAACAGTTTTTGAAAAGAAATTGTCCGAAAAATCGAGTGTACACGTTGACTGCGTAGTATTATCGAATTACCGTCGCCGGTGTGCTTGTGTGAGTACATCTTGTTTAAACATCGAGAAAATTATTTCATTTTGTTTCCCGATGTGATGAAGTTTTTTATACCGCTTTTTTTCTTCCTTCTTCGTCCTCGCTGCGGAGTAAAAACGCAAACCCATCATATGCACGCTTTCGCCGGCAAATTTATAACGTTTTAAGAATAAGATCAATGTTGAGAGACGGTGTAAATCTTCGTTTACCATATGAGCGACCTTTTTTTTTTTTTCAGTAAAAGATCCGATATTTTTCCTTCTCTCAGCGATATAATTCGTGAAAATACCCCGCGTGTAATGCGAAAATTTACGAATTGTGTGCTCGACGTTTCCACATTGCTGCATTTCGTAATAACGCTGGTATGCAAGTAAATGCTCGAATGGAAGGTTTGCTGCGTCATTATGGCTTCTTATGGATTTTTATTTTTCAATTTTTGCCAAAAAATTACGTTTTTTTTTGTTTTTGCGAAACTGATACCTAACTTATTGCATTCTTGGGAAAAAAGGAGGTCAAACGCAGACTTTTTAAAAATTACTGAAATAGGATTATTGGGAATTAGGCTTATATTTGGCAAATTTCAAACCAATTCTACTGTAAAATCTGCAAGGGACCGTTGAAAAAATCCTATTGTGAAAAATTTTGGGAGATTGTGAACAGGAAAACGTATGATGCATCAATACTAACAAACACAAATTATCTAATATAATTTGTTTCAAAGATCAATGCTTCTTACCGAAAACAAGATTGGTAATTTTTTTTATTTACAGAAAAATAGTTTTCGATTTTTAGCCAAAAATCAGTCAAAACCCTCCACTCGAAATTTATTGCTAATTTTTCACTGGGAATTTTTCACCAATTTTCGACAGAAACCCATTCTTCAATTTTGATAAAGCAATGATCACTACCATTCACTAAGGAATACATGAAATTTTTTTGATTAAAACTCATTCACCAATTTGTCACTGAAAACTAATCACAGCTTGAATTCTTCACTGAAAATGATTCACTTGAAACTCAACTCTTTTCAAGTCAAATAATCGTAAAGTTAAGCTGAAAACTGATTACCAATTTTGCAATGATAATTTGGAAATTTATCATAAATTTTTTACCGAGAATTACTCATCAATTTCATTCAAATTACGACCATTAACCAACAAATTTTCATTTGAAAATTAATCACCAATCTCTCACTGAAGATTATATCCAAAAAATCACTGAAAATTGATGGACTATTTCTATTGAAAATCATCCTTAAATCAAGTAGTAATTTACTGTAAATTATCTGCCAATTTTTATTCACTGAAAATTATTTTCTAATGTTCACTGAAAACATGTGTTCTAATTTTCACCGGAGGACAAACAGAATTCTAGATGCTAAGTAATTATCAGAGAAAATTAATTACGGCTGAGAACGATTTCAGGATTTCATTAAAAATGTGATTACCAATCATTCATATACTGAGGAAAAATTGACTTTCAAGTAAAATTATTTACAAATTTTGCACTGAAAATTTATTACCTGCAATTATATGCTGAGCATTACTTACTAATTTTAAGCTGAAAATTATTCACAAATTTTACACTGAAAATTAAATCTTTGATTTTACACTGAGAATTATTCACCAATTTTATTGATCACTAATTTCACTGAGAAAATTATTCACTAGGTACATTAAAACTGATTAAGTGCTGATTTTACACTAAAAATCAATCACTGATGTTACACTAAAAATCAATTACAGATTTTACACTGAAACTCGGTCACTGATTTTACACTGAAAATCAATCACTGATTTTACACTGAAACTAGGTCACCGATTTTACACTGAAACTCGGTCACTGATTTTACACTGAAACTTGGTCACTGATTTCGCACTGAAAATCAATCACTGATTTTACACTGAAAATCAATCACCCATTTTACACTGAAACTCGGTCACCATTTTGCACTGAAAATCAATCACCCATTTTACACTGAAAATCAATCACCATTTTACACTGAAAAACGATCCATCATTTTACACTGAAAATAATCACAAATTTCACACCGAAAATGATCACAAATTTCACACCGAAAATAGATCGCCGACTTTACACTGAAACTCGGTCACCATTTTACATTGAAAATCAATCACCAATTTTACACTGAAAAACGATCATCATTATACACTGAAAATGAGCACAAATTTCAACCTGAAAATAGATCGCCAACTTTACACAGAAAATCAATCACTGATTTTACACTGAAAATCAATTACTAATTTTACACTGAAAATCAATCACTGATTTTACACTGAAAATCAACCACTGATTTTACACTGAAAATCAACCACTGATTTTACACTGAAAATCAATCACTGATTTTACACTGAAAATCAATCACTGATTTTACACTGAAAATCAATCACTGATTTTACACTGAAAATCAATCACTGATTTTACACTGAAAATCAATCACTGATTTTACACTGAAAATCAATCACTGATTTTACACTGAAAATCAACCACTGATTTTACACTGAAAATCAATCACTGATTTTACACTGAAAATCAATCACTGATTTTACACTGAAAATCAATCACTGATTTTTACACTGAAAACGATCATCATTTTACACTGAAAATTGATCACCATTTACACTGAAAATGATCACAAATTTCACACTGAAAATAGATCGCCATTTTACCCTGAAAATAGATCGCCAACTTTACACAGAAAATCGATTACCAATTTTACACTGAAAATTGATCACCATCTACACTGAAAATGATCACCAATTTTACACTTGAAATTGATTACTGATTTTACACTGAAAATTGATCACTGATTTTACACTGAAAATTTATCATTATTTTACACTGAAAATCGATTACCATCTACAGTGAAAATGATCATCAATTTTACACTGAAAATGGTGACCATTTTACATTGAAAATCGATCACCAAATTTACAATAAAATTTAGGAAATCAAAATTTAGACATTTTGTCTGACTTGACTTTTGGACACTATGTCAGACTTTTTTGAACTTGAAGAAATTTTTAGAGATAATTGGACTTAAAAAGAAGATAGATCCACTCTTCAAGCGGACATATTGGTACATGGATATGTCTTATCTTTTTTAAACCCAAAAAAGTTTGACAAAATGTTTGAAAGTCAAATTTTTAAATTAAAAAAATATC
>FIZU01013059.1:0-31169 GCA_900064475.1 Pseudococcus longispinus | reverse complement strand
CCGCTCCCGCTCTCATTGAAAATTCCAATTTTTTGCGCTCTTTTCGCTCTTCGCTCTCGCTCCCGCTCCGCTCTTGCAACACTGTTTTTTTCTCAAACTTTTATCTGTAAAATAACAAAATTCGCAGACAATTTTCACGATTTTGCAGCCATTTTTACGACACGTTCACCAATTTTAATAACAATTTCAAGCAATTCTACCCCATCTATTTTAAACAATTTCTACAAAATTCTCACTGATTTCTGGCTAGAATTTCCACCTGCAAAATAACAAAATTTACACAAAAAATTGATCAATAAACGATCAATTTTGATAAAATCATGATTTTGCAGCCATTTTTACGACACGTTCGCCAATTTTAATAACAATTTCAAGCAATTTTACCCCATCTATTTTAAACAATTTCTACAAAATTCGCACTGATTTCTGGCTAGAATTTCCACCTGCAAAATAACAAAATTTACACAAAAAATTGATCAATAAACGATCAATTTCGGTAAAAACTAGAAATAAATTACTTCGAGCGATAACAAGGTGAAAAAACGACGATTCAGTCGAAGTAATTTTTCACCCAGAAAAAGATTCGATTCGCACATGCCACCGCTGAAAAACCCAAGGCCAATAAAATCAATTACTTTAGCACCCAATAGAAAAAAAAATCACCACCTAAAAATCCCACAAGTAAATAAAATTTTCATCGAAAATTTCATTCGAATTCTCACAACGGAAAAAAATCTACTTTAAATTAAAAATCTCGCCTCGGGTATCAATATGAGGCGTTGTAATTCGAAAAATTTAACTATTATCACCTGGAATAATTTAAAATTACAGCAGCCAAGTATCGCAACGCCGATTTGTTCCAGTCGGGCGCGTTTCAAATTCATAAATCAATTTTTATACCATAATGAAACGAAATCCCCAAACCGATGTTACCAATAACTATAACCATAAGAGCCAAAACACTAATAACGACGAGAGAGAAACTTGACGAAAAATCTGTACGAGCATGAATTGATCGCGTGTATCGATAGATATAGGTACGTACGAATATGTGTATTTTGGACACTTAGCAAATTAAGCCCGCGGCTCAGGTGTACATTTTTCGCTTCCACCAAGACCCATAAGACGACGACGACCGGTAATATGGTACTTTGAAATAGGTCACTGATTAAAAGCTAGTTTATAAGGTAATGATGTTCGCCAGCCGATCCGATGAAAAACATACGGTTATGGTTTATTCGGGTTATTTTCGAGTAAAAAATATACGTTATTTTGACAATTAATACGACGACGAGAGCCCTTCGGCGTATAAGGTATATCTACGTAGGTACTCGTTATAGCATTAACGTACGAGGAAAATTTTTTGCCAAGATTTTGCGACTTACTTTACTCGCAACGTGTTCTTATTTGTAATATTTAAACAACCAATAAACCAGCGTACATCAAGTCCTCATACAACTACTCATTTCCTTATTATAATTTTCAATTTTGTATCCTTCTCTTTCTGGCTCGTGTATTCCGACTATTCTACCAAACTCGATCGCCGATTACCTATTTCGTGTCATTTGAACGAAATTTGATGCGAAATTAATAACACGTCTTATCAATTCGCAAAATAATATTTTTCGTATAATTAACTATTACAAGAGAGCTAATTTTTTTCCTAGTGAATTTATTTCTTATCTAAATTTATCATTTTTTTTTTGTCTTAAGTACATATTCCTATAAACACGTATAAAGTCATACGTTAAAATTATCATTCTCACGGGTTTTCCAATTTCTTGAAAAAAATTGATAAAAAACGTTGGAAAATAACCATTCGTATTTTATACCGGACGATTTCAAACGGTTGGATAAAATTACGACATTTTCAAGCACTCTTTTTCAATTCACCGACGAAAAAAAAATACCATCTCGAAAAAAAATGCAGCATAATCGGCGCTGATTTTCCAATCTACAATCGAGCAATATTGCAAATTTCGTCGTTATCGAGAAATCAAAAATAATGACGAACTTGTTTGGGAAAAAACAACGACACGAGCGAAAAAAGCCATTAAAAAAAAAGACAACATCTTCCACTACTTCAATAATCGTTATCAAAATACGTTATCTATCATTCTCACGGGTTTTCCAATTTCTTGAAAAAAATTGATAAAAAACGTTGGAAAATAACCATTCGTATTTTATATCGGACGATTTCAAACGGTTGGATAAAATTACGACATTTTCAAGCACTCTTTTCCAATTCACCGACGAAAAAAAATACCGTCTGGAAAAAAAATGCAGCATAATCGACGCTGATTTTCGAATCTACAATCGAGCAATATTGCAAATTTCGTCGTTATCGAGAAATCAAAAATAATGACGAACTTGTTTGGGAAAAAACAACGACACGAGCGAAAAAAAGCCATTAAAAAAAAGACAACATCTTCCACTATTTCAATAATCGTTATCAAAATACGTTATCGTTACGTTATCTCACAATTTGCAACAAAGTAATAATCAGTCGATATTCTAAATACACTGTAATAGAAAAAAATGACCAATCTATACCTTCGAATTTTCCAGCACTCGACGAATTTCGAACGAAAATCAAACAATTTGATTTCGAATCGAACGACGATAAACCCGATGTGTAATCTTATCGCAAACTGATAACAAATTAACACACCCAACTATGCGCTAATCACGAGACGAAATTAGTAGAAAAAAAAATAAAAGAAAAGGTGAAAACATCCGCTAGTTGACAGTTGAAATTTTAATGAAAAATCGCATCGACGAAAAAAAAAAAAACCGTCGAGTTATTAAACGTCTGCCAAAAATGTTTTTTAGGCGTTACATTTAATTCGCGTAATTTAAACACAATTAGTACATTTTAAATAGTTTTTTAATTAACGTTAATTTATAATCATCTCGGAGTCCGTTAATTTGCACTTTTCAACAACCCCATGCGTACTTTCTTACCCCCGAGTTGTTCTACCCTCCGAGCGATGAAATAAAATCAAGTTTTATTCACTTGTTTGGCAAAAGTTATACGTTATGGTTGGAAAAAAAGGCAAAAAAATTCCACGCAGTTTTCACATTTTCAAATATTTTCCCCCCTTTAACGACCTTTCGACCTTTACGCCGTTGTAAATTTCGTTGTTCGCGATTAAACCGAGGATTGATAACGGTTTTTACCCAACTTTCGTATCGTTTTGACATTTCTACTCATAAAAGCGAGAATTTTTCAACTTTTCGTTCATTTTTCAGGTGCTTTTTTTTCGCCGCTCGAGTATAAATCGGATATGAGCAATAAAAAAAAAAAGGTACACGAAAATATTCGAGTAACTAGGACTATTGTAAATCGTTCTAGCGAAATAAAATCACTAGCTAACAATTAATAGTCTGAAACGTTTCATGCTCGTAGGAAATTTAATATTTTCGTATATTTAGGTATTTACCTCTTTTTATATCGTCGATTGCAATAAAAAGACGATATTGTTACGACCTTCGATTCGATACATTTTTCCTATAACCGGTACAACGGATTACATCGCACAACTAGGTATTTTTGTGGCCGAAAATTTACACGTGTTGGTGGTCTTCGGATGATACGAAAAAATAGAATTTTGTACAGATTACACGGACGAGAAATTTCAAATTAATTTCATCGATTCGCCATTATCTACGATAATCTCAATTTACGAGAGAAAAAATTCAAATTAGCAAATAATTTGGTAAAAATTGCAACTTAGATGAAATTAAAATAGGAAAATATTGGAATTCGAGCACCCTCGATCCAAAACACAATTCGAACCGGTTCGATGGAATAAATATTTCGAAAATATGCCACCAATACGATTCTATTTATAATACGTGAATTTCCAAACACTTAGAAAATCTCACCCAGCAACAGGTTTGCGTAAAAATTTATCACCACGTTGGATTCAAAAGATGCTATCTGGCATCGACGAGACATCGAATTTCGAAAACTTTCACATCGTAAAACCAGCAAATTGAAATCCAAAACACAATACGATATATGATTTAAACTACGAACCAGCATAAAGTTAAATTAAACGTAGGTAGAAATCAATTGATAATTTTTTTTCTTCTTTTAAATGAATGTTAACGTATCTCAATTAACACTTTTGCTGCTATCTTGATAAATATCTTACTCTAAGGTTAACGTTAATTTGTTATCTCAAATGGCATACTTATTTAAATTATTTTTTATTTATTTTATCAATTTCGTACATCAATTGGGAAAAAAATTATAAAAAAATTATGAAAAAAGTAATTTCTTTTTGAAAAACACGTTCGACTAATGATTCAAATTTTCTCATCCTTCATCTGTGCTCGATTCTAAAAAAGGAAAAAATAATCGAAAAATTTTTCCATCATTATCTCCAATCGATAATCAACGTCTAATTGAAAATATTTCTTTAATGAATTGAATCTGTTTTTAGAAAACTTTGAGTAAGAAATTTTAAATAGAGAAAAACCTCTATACTTTGACGATGCGATGAAAATTCGCTTTAATTACCGATAAAAGAACCGATTAGTGATAAGTTTACGTACATTTTTCTAGGGTTACGACAAATATTTATTTTTCATCCGGTCGAAATAAAGTTTTCAAGTTTTTTTCTCATTTCCTCCGTTGATAAACGTATTAATATTTTTGATCTAATAAAATATTAATTATACCGGTCAACGATATTTCATATAAAACGAAAGAATTCATTAACATTTTGACCAGAATTTTAGACACTTGATACAACTCTATAAAAAAAAAGAGGGTTGATTCGAGTTCTTTTTAATTATACGAGTTAATTTTGAAAATTTAATATTCTATCGTATCACGCAAACCACGTGCAAAAATACCGACGTTCGAGTCGTACAAGAAAACACACACGAGTCTTTTAGGGGTAAAAAAAATCATCGAATGAATTCTCGAACTAAAGGTTAACATGAATTTTCACTCTTTTATCCATTTTCACCATAATCTTTGACAAAATGAGATAAAATGTTGATAAAAATAAATTCCAATCCGTGAACTAGTCACAACTCGTACACAGATCCAAAAACACGTGGAATAAAACCTCGCGAAAAAATATTTCGAAATTGATAAACTGGAAATTTACCTGAATCGATGAGAAAAAAAAAGGTGTAAAATCCAATCACTGATAAGAATTCTCAGCACAAAACACAATTCATAAGCACATGTCAGTTTTACAAAACACGAAACCAAATATTAAGTTAAAAATAAAAAATAATAAAAATTGATAAAAAGTTTTGCAAGTTTTTTTTACAAAAAAAAAAAATTAAACCGAATAAACAATTCGAAACAATTAAAAATTCGCGACTCGAATGAGAACAGAATCGGTAACGAATGTGAAAAAGAGCCCGAAATTACCGAAAAACTAAACGACATAGGATACCTCCTATTTTCGGAATATTTTCGTACGTTAAAATTAACAATTTCAAAAACCGAAAAAAAATCATTTTCCCCTACTTTAATTTCCGTTTGTTAACGCAAATACGGGGGATTACCCCTCTTAATTTTTTACCCCCCTCCATAATGAAATCCGCGTTACAATAAACCTCGTGACGAATAAAATAATAATACAGGAAACATTACCGGAATATGTATAAACGCATAAACTCGTTAACCCATTTGAAATGGGCACTGACTGATCAGAACCAAAATATCACATAATACTACAACGCGGTTGTACCGTTGCGCAATCTCTTCGCGCACCTTCCCCTACTAATTCATGTGCTTTTATTCCGCACAGGTATACAGATGTGTACCTCGTTGTGTACTCGCGAATGCACGGACGTTATTTCGAAGGCGAAGCTGAAGATGAAATTTGCGCGAGTGGTTTGAAAATTTCCTGATTATTTCGTTCGCGGTTGGATGAACTTCCGTAGATCCTATCTCGAGATATGATAAACAGGATTTGTCGCGTCGCGAACGTATTTTTTTAAGGCGAAATTAAATATAAAAATAGCGTTTAAAGGGGTAAATACGTGAAATGATTTCGAATTACTTCGATTGTTTCGATGGTGCCAATTCTTCGGAAAATTTTCGTCTAAATCAATTCATAGGAAACTTGCATCAGTGTAGCTGCAGAAATTACAATACATTTGAGTATTTTTCCTGAAAACAAAAAAAAAAATGAATAAGAAATAAAGCTGTACGTACAAAATACCGATTTCTAGTTAAATGAGAAACAACAATTCAAAAAGTGATAGATCATTTAGCGCATTTCTTCTCCTCAAGCAATACACAGAGGTATATTTCCTCTCAATATTTACAGGATTTCATTAGGGCCAGATTTCAGGGGGTAGTGGGTTCATTGATCTCAGGCCCTCGGGGCCTACCTCAAATTACTTGAAAATTTTAAAATTATGAAATTTTGCTCGTTCAGATCCATAATTGGTAAAAAAATGATGGAAATTCAGCGGTTGAATGCATTTTTCTGTAAAAATTTTCAATTACTTCGTCCAGCGTCATAACTGGTTACTTTTTTCATGATTTTCAAGTTGGAAAAAAATTATAAATAAATTTTAAGTCAATTTTGAAAAAGACGAGCAGTTGACTGGTGAACTACGGAGTAGACTCTTTGACTAAAAAATACAGTGAAACCCTGGAGTTGACTCTAAAAACATTCTAAAGAGTTAACTCCTCCCATGCGGAGTTGAAACGGGCTACATACTACTAAACACTTTTTTTTGATCAAATTACTCATCCTCTGTTATATACTTGACTGAAAAAAATTAAATTGTAGGTAAGTTCTCAATAACTAGATCGAGCATAGTTTTAGGATTTTCTCGGGGGATAGGAGGGGGGATTGAGTACCAAAATCTTGTTTTAAATCATGGAAATGAATGATTTCAACGTGATGATTCAAACTCTTTTTTGCAGGGGTGAATTTCAATTTTCATCAAAAAAAAATCATAAAAATCACGATATAAAACATTGAAACGAAGATGAGCTGAAGACGCCGAAATGAAAAGAAAAGGAAATAGAAAACTGGGATTGTCTGAAGCTAAGACTTCACAATTATGCAAAATGATAAAAAAGAGGTTCAAAATTTCAAAATTTTTTTGCAACTGATGATTTTTATGAACCATGATTTTTTTTTATAGTGAGAAAAATCAATTTTTAAATCACAATTTTGAACATTTTATGAAATGATTTTACGATTTTGAAGAATTTTAAAAATAATTTTATTACTTATTATGATTAAAAATCATTTTGGGAATTATTATGTCCATCTCTGCTCGAAATGTAAAATTTCCCAGACTTTTCAAGAAAAGAGGTCAACACTTTTGTAAGTTTTGTAGGTAAGGTCTCAATAAGTAGATCGAGCCGAGTTTTAGGATTTTCTCTGTGAGGGGGGGGGGGGTGATGTTTTCATAATTTTTGATCGGTTTTCACTTACATTTAGAGACGAAGTGAAGTTAACTTAATAAAGGGGAAAGGGAGGGGGAGCTAAAATTAAAAAATGTTATTTTGATTAAAAAATTTAGATTTTCCGACTCCAGATGTAATTTTTCGCGATTTTTCCCACACGAATCAGAAATGGGCAAAATCATTTACAAAAAAAGCGAGTATCAAAATCATGTTTTAAATCATTGGGATCAATGATTTCAACGTGATGATTCAAACTCATTTTTGTTGGGGTGAATTTCAATTTTCATGAAAAAAAAACTCGATTTTTCATTAAAATACTGTTTTTGACTGGGGGGGTGGGGGTTATACCCCAAATCACTCTCAATTTATTAAAAAGACCAATTTTTGATTCTGGGGCCTCAAATTGGGGAGGAACAAGAACGAGATACCAAAATTTCAAAAAAATTGTTTTTTTTTTACGAACATCAAGTACCCTAGTTTACTCTAAATATAGGAATGAAATTTCACCTTTTTTTGTACCATGGACGAAGGAAATCCTTAAAATCAAATTTTAGGAATTTTTATTAACTGCAACTGGTTCGAGCGACTACTAGATGGGGCTAATATCGCTGAACTCAACGTTTAATTACGTGGCTAGCGACGCGATGGGTCTCAAGTAGATAGCGTAGAAAGCAACGGGAAACTACTACGCGAATGCTCAATAATTCCCTAGAATAATCGTCGGGATACAGGCATTTATGGAATCAGAACCAAGTGTTCACAATATTCCGCCTTAAAAATACCCAATTTGGCTCAAGGGTTCCCGACGATTGCCAACGCCTAGTCATAGGTATGGCACTATATACGACGACGACGAGAGGGGGTCGTGGGTTTCCAAAATGACGTCACTCGAGTATTTCAAAATTAAACTGAAAAAAAATTTAAAAAATGAAGAAATTTGATATAAATCCAGGTTGATGGTAAGTTTAGGTGTCATTGATAATATATTGAAAGAAAAAAAAAACAGCGAAGGGCCGATTCACCATTCTTACCCATCTATGCTCTTCCAGGATTAGTTTATCAAAAGTTAAATTTCTGAGAATTTCTAATGTCTATGTACAAAATCACAAATACAAACGACACTGTTACGTTTTTCACTGCTTCCTAATGCATCATAATACTTCAATATACGATACAGTAACTACAAACTCATGCCGATAAAATTTAGTTTTTCTCCATTTTATTTATAATTTTTTTTTGTGGCCTGGTGGGTGCCCCACGCGTCTTGGTTTTGGTGAGTGCCCGGGGCCCTGGGCCCCACCCGTAATCCGGCCCTGGTTGGGTTTTCATAAAAAATTGTTATGCTTTAGATATTCTAACAAAATAATTGATATTTCTGAAAAATTTACATAAAATCACATTTTCTCTTGCCAAAACCCCTCCCCTCAAATTACTGTTTGGGTTATTTAAATGAAAGGTACTTACACAAATTTTCAAGCGTTCGCCAATCATCAAACCCCAGACTAGGGTGGCCCTTATTTTCGACTTTAAAATTTTTTCCTTCCCACATCCCAAAATTGTTCCATCTTATGAGAAAATAATTTCCAATTTTTAATTTTTCTCTAACTGAATTTTAAATGGCGCTTTCAAGCCCCCCCCCCCCGCCCACCATTCTGGAAAAAATTAAAGAAATTATAATTGAATGAAATATTTAAAAATTCTGATTTCTTTTATTCCAAGCTCTTCCAGTATTCTCTCTGATCAAAATTAACCACTGAAATTTGTATCCCCCCCCCCCTGTGATAAAAATGAGAGTTTCAGGGCGTTCAAATTTTAGCCCACTTGAGGAGTCGCTTATTTTCTCATTGGAGGGAATAACCGAAATTTGGAAATCATTTTTAATAAAAGAGGGAGTATTGAGACTAGGAAAAAATGGAGTAAAAAAATCAGAAATAAACAAAATTTTCATGACATTTTTTTTCAATTTTTTAAAATTTGAAAGAAATTTAGCACCGCTTCTTTTGCATGCAGAGCGCTGAAACTTTCCAAGATTTTTTTTTATAAAAAGGAACAACTTGAGGTGAGAACGAAACAAATCTGAAAAAATTTCCAGAAGAACCAAAGTTTAAAGGCCCTGAATTTCAACTATATAACTTTCAAAATAGTTATCCACTTCATCGAACGTTTGAAGAAAGAAATTGATTCAACGAATAATCGTGGAGAAGCTTACTATAAAACTAAATTACTCCATAAAAAATTAATTAAATAATATTAATTAATACAGGATCTAGAGACTATTCGTTTTGTTAGTTATTCACGGCAGAATAATTATGCAATTTCACATACAAACATGCAGCCAGACATAATTAAGTATACACTAAAATACACGCATAATGACTTAAAATGTAAACACTGGAGAAATGAGAGTAGCCCACACGTTTCAACAACTAATTAACAACTATCTTGAAAACTGAAAAGAAAATTAATTACATAAACACCTTGTTCTTGATTAGAGATAATTAAATGTCTTACACATATAATTGTTTCAAACTACGAGATCAACGATCACGCAATCCATTTAATAATTAAGATGATAAACATTTTAACTACGAATTAGGCACCGAAACGACTCACCATTGTAATATTTCGCTCGTCACATAGATCTTTTGCGAATTGAAATAATATCACAGCATCTTCATTACAGCATCGAATATTCCAGCCCTAAAAAAAAATCAAAACTGAAAATATTTTCCAACATCGATATTTTTTCTCAACACGTTGCATCGAAGGTACACTATTTTTTACGCCAAAATCTAATCCTCAATCGACGCTTCAATTCCCCCAGAACGCAGAATGTAATCAAACGTCGTCCCGCGGTAATTTGAATTTTCCTCTTTTTTTTTCGTTAAATAAAAAAAAAACTATAATGATCGACGATATCGTACCAACCAACAAGTCCCTTTGTGTTTTTGGTACATTTTTTTAATGGATATGAATTATTACCATATGGTATTCTGGCCATATGTTTCAATTCCTTCTCCTTCTCCTTGCTTTAATTCATCGGAATTTATTACGTCCATGTTTGTATCGTGTACATTATAATTTCCTGTAGGTACCGTTCAAAATGGTTAATTTTAATACGTTGTTTATGGCCGAATGTAGATTCGCAATAAAGACGCAGGTCGTAATGGAATATTCATTTTTTCAAATATCTGGAAAATACCAATTCTAGAAGATAGAACAATGCGAATTTTAATTTAAAACGTTCGACGTTGATTCACATTTTTCCAAGAATATTTCACGATTCGAATTTAACGCAATTGAGATAGTATCGCTGGTAAATGAAATATCTTGACAGGTTAAAAATGATTACTGTTTCTGTTTAAATCTATTACCTCATTTTAACCATGTTATAAGATTACGTAGATGACTGAACAGATGAAATACGAATAGGAAAATCATCAACTACGCCATCTTTAATTCTGACACGTTCGCGACCAAGCTGACAAAAAAATTCAACTGAGAGGTAACTTCAAACATGATTCTAGTTCGGGTACTCGAACGACTCGTGCAAAAAAGCTGCAAAATTTACCAAAAAAATTATACAATCGAACAGAAAAACGTTTCGAGTTGTAATTTTAATTTAATAATGATACCTCCTTGAAACTTTACTCAGGCAATGTCGAACTACGCGATGAATGGCTTCCACAAAATACCACTTCATATTTCGTGACAAGTACTCATAAAACCAAATTCGTGATTACTATTAATTGCATGATGGAGCATTATTTTAATGGTTCGAAAATTTAGACGTATGCAAAGAAAAATATTAACAAAAGTAGAATCGTATTAAATAGCCATAATTACATAATTATCGCAACTGCAGGAATCATTCGCAAGGATTTGTCACGAGCGCCAACATCACTCGTATATGACAAGTCTTAGCGAACAATAAATTAACCAGTTAATAATGTATCGATAGCTTACGAGGAAAATTCAAATACGAAGAATCATCTCGTACATCGATTCGAGTGCTAATTTTAAACAGCGTAGCTCAACTTGATCCCAGCAAATTGCATAAATCACATTTGAAATTATGCTTTCAGCATCCAACTCATTGTAGCTATTACTACGTTTAACATTTCCTGTGCAACGATTCCCACAGGAAAATTGAAAATCATTCGCCAGTTTGTTTTAAATACGTACAAAAACTCGAGCTCAAATCAATCCGCGATATCTGGTTATTTTAATTAGAACGAAGGCGAGCGTTGAGAATATAATTGAGAACCATTTGAGAAGATTAACGCGAAATCAAGACCGCGTTAAAGTCAGCTTAATTCGTCCCTTCTTTTCCTTTCAGCAGGTATCGCGATTACAAACGAAAGGTGAGTCCAGTTCGAGAATAAGGGACTGTTATTGTGTATCACCTGTTGCTACATAGCTAAACCACACAAATCTTTCGGCATTAAGTACCGTGCTCGGTGACGTCATTATAAACTGGCACGCTTCTTTCTGTCTGGAATACAGAATACTTAACAATGATGTATTTATACGTGCTACTGCGACGTTCGCGTCGAATTTTTAATATAAATAAATATGTATTTTAATAAGAATAAAATGTTTTGTATGTATTATCAGCTACCGTAGACTGCGAATGAACGACCGGTGTACTTTTTCTTCCAATTATCTATAAAATTGAATTACTGCAGCTAAGCGCAATTACCGCAACGTTTACACGAACATTAATTGCCGTAAAGTAATTAATTTTTACGTTTAATTTAATAAAATTCGTTATTACTACTGCTGAATTCAAGTGGCTTTTTTTCATACTGCAGATACAACGTTGACGTCCGTAGGTATAATGAATTAAATAGTACATTGACCATAAATCACACTTATGTGCATGCTGGATAAAAAGTGGCCGATGAATTGCGATTGCAATATCAACACGAATACGAAAAGTTTTTTAATTTCATTTAATTTATATATAATACATTACGAAGAATGATCAACTCAATAATGGTGTACTATTGCTCAAGGAACCAATGCGCGGTACTACATCACCAATCTTACAAAATGAACAAGGTTTACGTATTCAGATCATATTGAACGCCTTGGGCACTTTTCTATTAATTTCGATGATTCGTTATTTTTTATGTGGAAAGAATGTTCTGAAGGTGCTCACCATTAACGCGTATCTATCTGTTTATGGTATTAAAAGTATTAAGAGTTTTACCCGATTAAACTGTTGAGCTTGTGTTACGGCTGCCATACAATTTCATCGAATTTTCCGAAAAGCATCTCACGAAGGCGATTATCTGAAATCATATCCATTTCAATGAGAGCAATGTAATAACGTCAAAGCTTCAGTTGAAGTAAATTTAGTACGCTGGACCTGTAGCTGGATCGAATTTCGAACCATAACTTACCAATAATTAAGCACATGCGCCTTTAAAATCATAAAAAGTCAATTACTTGAAATTTATAACACATGTTCATCACTCTTCATTGGACTTCATTACGTCTATCTAATTCTAATTACTTTTCATTTTTCACAGAAAAACACGAAAGAATAGAAAGGTATAAAAAAAAAGTTCCACGTCTCATGATTACTGTTACCAACACACACACACAGTAAAATTCTTTTTCATTCAAGTTGTGAACAAATAAATCATCGTTTTTAACTTTTATTTGTATTTTTTATCATACTTTGGAGTTTTTTAAATAATATGTATTTAGATTTATACATTTTAATTCATTAATTTGCAATAAAAATAAAAAATTGTAATATTCGAAAAAATTTAGTTAAGAATTTTTTGACATGAAGATTGCACAAACTGGAAAATGATGAACACCATTAATAATTAATTATAAGCTAATAAACAAACAAAAAAGTCAAAAAAGTTTGGAAATTTTAAAATTTTTTACAGTTAGTGATTTAAAAGACGGAAAAATCGTAAAAGAAATGAAAAACAAGTATAAATTGGTTAAAAATCAGGAATTTAGTACGTCCGAAACCATTTACAACTAGCAGTAGTCTTGGTTTATTGAAATCAATGATTTTTTTCAAGTGTTGAAAAGTGGTCTGCAAGGAAGAAGAATGCTGGGTGTTCTGAATTTGTCAAGGTACGTTTTTAAGAAAAATGTCTGAATATCGTGTGTTTAATTGTATTGTACACTATTGTTTTATTACCACGTGAAATCTAATATACTACCTGAATTGACTGCCGACCGACGTATCATGCAATTGAAAGTTGTGAAGTTGAGATTACTAAACTCGGGACCTCGGGTTCGCCGATGCCCGGTGGGCTTAGCTCCGTAATTTTCCTAGTATTGTTTTTTTCGATTCCTTTTCTTCCATTCTTTCTGTTATTAACAACTATGCAGCGTATTTTACAGAATTGAATCTCTAGTGTTATAGAAATTACCCAGCTAGATTTCCATTTTATTACTTCAACACTAAATTCCACAAAATAGTCATGAAGATTGTAAGTGCTACTCTTAATAAACGTACACTAAAAAAAAACCGCTTCTTTCACAATTTTTATGGCGTTCTATGATGAAGAAGCTTTAAAAAAAGGAAATCTTCAACATCTGTCCATTTTTAATAAGTATTAAGAAAGATTTATTCATTTTTAGCTGGTGTTCGAGAATTCGTTATAAACGTTGAACAATATTATATTAGAAAAAAGTAAGGCTTTTTATATGAGGTAATAAAGTTACATCCTGTCGTGCGAAATAGATGATTCTATACAGGTATCTTTAAAAAATGCCGCCTTTTAAAGTTTTATTCTACCGAATGAAATTCATTTTAATTTTTGTTCGCTACTGTACACGAATTTCTTTCATATTGTACAATTTTTGTACCGAGTTTAGTACGTACGAATGTAGATACAGTAAATGACAGCGAGTTTTACCGAAAACTATTTTCGATTTCATGTACACAGCTGATCAAATAATCTCATTTTCCGAGTTTATGTATAGCTACGTAGCGATGTATATATTTTTACATCGAATATTGTCGATTCAATAACATATTCATCGCTAGTGCCGTATTTACGATGTTTTTTTTACCATTTTGGTCCATTGTATGCTATATATAAATATATTTATCATTTCTAAATTGGGATTGCGTACGTAGTTTCATCACAGATATTCCATGCATGTGCATTTTTTTTCAATTCTCATAGTAAAAAAATTTTAACTAAATTTTAAAGAGAAGTTTCGGTTGAATAGCAGATATTATTTGAAAGAATGTGCATATTTTTCATTAACGATTTCATCCCAGCATGTTGTACCTTTTGTCTGCTGTTGAAGTTGTTTATTAGGTCAATGGTCGCAGTACGGTTGAAGGTTTTGGTATCGGTTGATATAATTAATTAAGTAAAATCTACCCTTCGATCGTATACCCATATCATCTTTCAAGACCTCTTTCAACCAGTGCAGATTACCTGAAAAGAATCATTCAACCTGCTGTACCTGATTTCTTGACTTTTCTCTACGTATATCCGCTAATCTTGACTGTTGAAAGTGATGTGTTTTTCAATTTGTATCGTTCCAAGACGCTACCGTGTTGAATTAATTTGTTATATTTTATTCCAGAAAAAAAAATGTCGTCAAACTACTTAACTTTTCCAACAAGATTACATATTAAACAGAAGTCGTTCGTTTAGAGATAAATTTGTTAACAAGGCTTTTAAACATGGTACAACAGTGTTTTCATTATTATCACACGTTAATAAGATGACAGCGCTTGGTTTTAAACGAACAGCAACACCGAAGCTTGTTCACGGCTTCATGAGACAAGTTCCCCTTACTCTGTATCGTCCAGCTTATTCTAATACATCACTAATAACGCTACAACTTTGTAGTATGTTTACTGGAATTCAAATTATTATTTAATTGACTCGAACGAGTCTATTGCCGCAGACGCCAAACTCGCTTATTATGCTCAGTCTTCATTATTCCTGTTTTTTTTTCACCATTTCTCGGAATATCACCTCGTTGATGTGATTTTCATTCTGAAAGAGAATCGTTCACGGTCGAGTTACCCTTTGAATAGACGGTTGGAACAATTTTACGATGTATCGTGATGAAGAGTCATCTTCCAAACGAAGGTTTCCGAATAAATTTTTTTCATGGTGTTACTTTATAAGGTTTTAATAAAATGGTATCGAGCCATCGAGCTATGGCATGTATTTGGTACCAAACGTTATAATTGATGGAATTGTCAACCACTAGGATTTTCATATTTTAAAGAACGTCATTAATCAAAATGAAGAGTTTGCCGAGAGCTATGCCCTCTTCAAGGTAGCGTTTAGGTTGTTTTTTTTTCGCTGTTCTAACATTTCTTTTATTAGTCCTAGTCCTAAGCACTTTTGAAGATTGTTGCAATATGCTTTGACGAATGGTTAACAGAAATTAATGATTCATGCGGTACATTCTGCTGTTTCAATGTAATATTGCAACTTTTGAAGTCATTTTTCAAATTGAGCGTATGGTGTTGTGAAAAATACTTATGCGCCAAAATTGGAAATAAAGTTTCGACGAAGGTGAAACCAGTCGAATTTTCTTTCGAAAAAATACCTAATTACTGTAGTTTATTAGCTTAAAAATTTTGTTGAAAATGATAATTATTCATTGCAGATTAAAAATATTGGAAAATTAGTTCAATTTATAATGATTTTAATTTTCAATTTTAGATTTTCCAAAATAATTATTATTAGGTTAGGAAACTGCTGATTGGCATAGCATTAAACTTGGGGAAGAGGGTTGAATACCTTTTCTTTCATTTCATGGATTCATTCAATTCAAGGTTGCTTGAGTGGAATTAAGTGAGTAGGTTCTAGGTGCATGCTCGCGTTTTTAGTTTCAAAGAATTTTCCAAGTTCAATAATTTTGCCCGACAAAATTTCTAAAAATTGGAGTGAATTCTAAAATTTTTCAAGTCAAGAATGTTCAAAGTTTTTGTCTGACAATTCTGAAATTTTCCAACGCCAAAAAACCAAGTAGAAATCTCGAAATTTTTCCAAGTCCGAAAAAATCTGACAAAATGTCTGAAAGTCAGCATTACCTATCTCTAAAATTTACAGGTCAAAAAAGCCTGTGAAAATGTCTAAAAGTCAGGCTGATAAAATTTACAAGTCCAGAAGTGAATTCTGAAATTTTCTAAGTCCAAAAAATATCAAATCATTGCCTGACAAAATGTCTAAAATTTAGCATTACCTCTAAAATTTTCCAAGTCCAAAAAGCCTGTGGAAATCTGAAAGATTTTCCAAGTGTAAAAAAGTCTGACCAAATGTCTAAAAGTCAGGGTGATGGGATTTACAAGTCCAAAAAATTTTTTTCAGTTAATAACAAATCTCACTTAGGAAAATAAAAGTAGGTAATTTTGATTCGATCCTATTTCCTGTGTGAAATTTGGATTTTCACTGGTAAGAATGAACTCGTGCACTAACTCGACTTTAGTCTAGCTGATGCAATGGAAAATTTTAATTTCATCCATGAGACCTCTCCTGGGTACAAAAGGGTTAATCCGCAGACCTCTAGAGTGGAAAATTTTTCAAATAAAAAATGTAAATTGAAAGAATGTGATATGCGAATATTTTCAATTATTGAAAAATATCAATTTTGACTTCTCATTCACTCTCAGTTTTACAATATCAGCATGGGATATGCTTTTGCAATGGCCAAAGCTGCAAAAAATGACACGATATTCCGTCACGCTGACTTTTAGACATTTTGTCAGATTTTTTTGGACTTGAAAAATTTCAAAAAAAGTTCAAATCAGAATTTTGCCAGACAGCTTTTTACCTAATGCTGACTTTTAGACATTTTGTCAGACTTTTTTAGATTTAGAAAATTTCAGAGATCGTGCTGATTTTTAGACATTTTGTCAGACAATCACTTGAGACTTTTTGGACGTGAAAAATTTTAGAAATCAGGCTAACTTTCTGACATTTTATCGGGCAGATTTCTTGAACTTGGAAAATTTCAGAGATCATGCTGACTTTCAGACATTTTGTCAGGCTATTAGACACAAAACTACACGGATGACCTAATGGTCGAAGTCAGCATAATTCAAATATACAAAATATATAAATTTTTTGGACTTGAAAATTTTTTCAAAATCCAAATGGTTTTCTGGACTTGGAAAATTTTAGGAATTCCGACTTTCGATTTTGAAAATTTTTTTGGAGTGGTAAGTTGACTTTTGAACTTGAAAAAATTTAGATTGTTTGAAAATTTGATTTTTAGACATTTCACGAGATACTCACTATTAGATAAAGTCAGACATCATTTCAGTCTGGAATGTGCACTTCAGTTTGACATAGCACCAGAAAGGGTTTTTCGTTCATTTTGGTGCAATTTTTGAAAAAACGAAACCCTGAAACTTTTTAGAATCACTTCAGACCCAGAGATCATGAAATAATTTAAATTTCAATCCCATTTTTTACTGTTTTACAGCTTCAGTTTTCGCATTCTGGTTTCAGTTTCAAATTTTCCTCGACGTAACGAAAATTTTTCAACAATTTTTCCCCTTTAAAACTGCAATAATCCGAAAATTTGGTTAGAAAATCATGGCAGCAATCTGCAATGTTTTTATTTTATTACCGAATGACTTTTTTAGGTATCATAATCGACCAACGTCAACGTTGAAATTTTTTTTTACACATTAGGTATACAGCTGGCATTAGTTGAAACACCTGTTCATTATAAAATACCCATCACGTAATTTTAATTTTAATCGCGATGAAATTGATGGACTAAATGTGAAAATGTTTTGTTAATACGTAAACCAAAATCCGAATTCAATCGTATATACGTGTCCTTTTAACTTTTCGATTGATAAAATTTGATCGATGTTTACGTTAAGCAGTAAATAAGATAAATTTCTATATAAAATCCATTTTATAAATCCAAACGTTTATTCTTTCGTATACGAAACGCCATATTTCACGACATTAATCCGTTCCCTTAAGTTGTTTTCTTTCGAAATGAATTTCGCAATATATTTTTCTTTCGGTTGGCGGAATAAAAGCGCGAGAAGACATCGCAAATAAAGTAATATTTGTGTGTAAAAGAACGATTCGACGGCATAGAAAATGCGGATTTTGTAACACACAATCACACACAGTACCTTACTTATACCTATGTTTACATTTGATCGTGATTATCTACAAAACGTTAATAGCGAAAAAAGAAAACTATATTTTTTACCTTCAATCCCACCGTCTTGACTGGCTCGCGATTATTATGCTAATTGCAACAAAAAAAGAGAAAAAAATAAAGGAGACGAGACTCGAAATCGTGATTTGGAATAAATATTTCATCAAGCCGCATCTTTGCTCTATTTCTACACGGCTAGTACAAAAAAAAAAAACAGAATATAACGTGTGCGAGTTATAATCGTTTTATTTTTCGATATTTCAACGTATCATTGGTAATAAATATGGAATTCCATTTATTCAAATGGCACAAATCCAATAATTTGAAAATTTTTTCCTTTATAGAAGTGAGACAGCGTGAGTATATACTTGTAACACCTACGTGCTTTGATAAAATGATACTTGTGCTGGGTATTGCTGCGTGTATGAGGTAGACCGAAGAGTTTTCAGTGATTTTTTTTTCTTCAACTTGTTGTATATGGATTTCACGTGCGTTGTTTCCCAGTCGGACGATATAGATCGATGCCAAATTAAATGAGATAATAGTGGTCGAAATATTAATATAAAAAGAAAAAAATGTTGATTCGATGGGTTATCTGCGCCATATCAACGTACTTAGTTGATTAGCATCTATGAATTATCATTGTTAACTATTTTATCGTCGAAATGAACTCGGATTGATGGTAAGCGATAATCGTGCCCAGCTGGCTTTCACTGATTGACTCAAATGGCCTAAAAATTAAATTGTTCGTTAATGATCTTCCAACATCGCGTCGAGGAACGTGAAACGGCATCTATGTCATCGCATATAATGGTGCTTAGTTAAGTACAAAGCTACCGATGATAGTGATGCTGGTTCAGGGTTTCAAATACTTAATATATCGTATGAGTCAATGTACCCGAATGAAAAAAAAAACTAAAAATCACATCGACCAAACCTAACCGTTAATTTTTTACATTATTTGATCAATTTTCTACAATCATCGACGCGATCAACAAAAAGATGACAGTTGGAAACGAAATTATCTAAATTAAAATTTTCAAACAGTCGCGCCGTATTCGATGGAAACTTCCATCGGTACGAAATTAATTTCGAAAGAGGAAAAAAGTCGATTTTTTTGGAAAATATTTCAAAGCGTTATTACGACGTAAAATATTTCGCTTTCGTGCTGTAACTTTTTCAACAACGGTGCGAATTCTCATCCTTAATCGCAATCCTTCATTTCCCTCGCGCCAAGCAGCAAAAGAAACGTCAATTTTTATCGAATGACATTCCAAAAAACAAAATTTAATTATGCTATTTTAATTTACTTTTCGTACTCCACGACAAATATTAGTGTTCTGAAATCTTACGACTGTCAAACGATAAAGTCGACAAAAAAATTAAAAAAAGCGAAACACGCGAAGGTTATCGCAATAAGTATCGATTAGTTGAATTTTTTTTCTTCCACGGTAAAACTTTTCGATTATTTTTGTAATTCTATTAAAGTCTTAAGAAATTAAGAAATCTTGTAAAATACACCTAATATAATTTCGATGTAAAATATATACGAATTTTGGCAAAGTTGACCGAATCGTTAAAACCACTCGAGTATGTTGCATCGCTTCGCCGTTAAATCCAATCAGTTTTCGTTCTCGAACCGACAGAACGCAACGGTAGTAAGATTTTTTATTCCATAATCGATAAAAAATTTAGTAATGTGTTTATGAGCATTGTACAAACGTTATAATAATGTTTACCAGACGAATAATTCGGGTGGTTATGGATGTGTATATGTGTAAAGTACGTTTCGTGTATTATCGAGATTATTATACGAGCGTTCGACGTCGCATGGCTAAGCGAACCATCATTCGGATTGTTTTAATTACGTGCGAATTTTTATTTCTTAGTGCAAGATTTTATAATGTATGAAATTTTTTTTCTAAAGCGAAAATTCCGTTTTTATTTTAACGCGTAAGTTAGACTATCGACGTTTTCACGTGTTGATAGGTTTTATTAGGCTGCGAAAGTATTATGTCTATAAAGACCCCCTCTCCCACTCCCACCCTCCAGCATAACTGTCGGAATCCAAATAATTTCTTTTGTTAGTGTTTGGAATTTTTTTTTCATTCTATTTTATTTGAAAAAAACGCCAATTTTTTCAGTAGAGTGTTAGAGACTTTTTCATTTCCCACCTTGTTTTTTTTTCATCAGTGAAGAGAAACTCACAAATTCCTTGGTCTCTTCTTAATCATCGATTCCATACTTCAAGATAACGTCCAGGGTCGGACTGGGCTTCCGGTCTCGTCGTACAAAAGGACTATTGTGCTGAACTATTAAAAAATAAGAATTGGTTTTTTCAAAAAACAATTTTTCCAAACATAAAATTTCCCAATTTTTTTCCTCAATTTTGTGTTCCCAAAAATTAAATTTCTTGATTATGGCAGAGAGAGGGAGGGAGACTTGAGTTCGACTCAAATTTCCAAAAAATTGATAGTCTACAGTAAGATTAAGGAAAAAACAGACCTATTTATGTGAAGAAAAAAATGAAAAATGAGGCGGAAGCTGATTTGTGGTATGTAGGCCCCTTCATTTCGACGTCTTGAGTTTGGATGTAGACGGGCGGTTTTGGAACGACCGTTTCACTGGACAACTGGATAATTTTAAAGGAGTTAGATAATTTTTTGTTAAAATATCAGATATTGAAAATAAAATAAAAAGAGAAGAAGAAACATTTTTCTTCAAAAATTGATATTTTGTCAAAAGTGAAAGAATTGACCTATAAATTCTTATTTGCAGCATACCAAATCATATCTACACAAATTCAAAAAATTGTTTTCTTATAAGAGAAAAACTTTTATTATTTTTTTTTTTTGAAAAATTGGTACCTATCTTTAAGTTTAGATTATTGAAATCGTTTGTTACCAAATCAGGAGTGCACCAATTTCCATCGAATCAACGTCTCACAGCGTCAACCCCCCTTCCCCTCACCACATCAACCTTCCACTACATCAACTTTGCACCGCTTCAAAAATCGCGATTATTTCGAACAATCGATTATGTCGATTATTCAAAATTCCACAATCGATTGATCGATTAATGATCAAAAATTTTCCCAATTTGCCCAATTTTTCCGAATTTTTGACTTTTTAAAAATATTGACGTGTTTGTTTGACCCCTCCTCCTCCTCCCACCTCCTCTTTCTCCTCCTCCTCCACCTACGCAAATCATCCCTGAATGATGAACAATTTTCCTGATTTGCCTAATTTTTCCAAATTTTTGACTTTTTTCAAATATTAGGGTTTGCTTGGTCCCCTCCTCCTCATAAATCCATAAAACCATCCCTGAGTACTTCATACACTTTTTCAATGAAAAATGGAATATTTGGTGTATTTCGTTTTCATTTTTCAACTTTCAAAACTTTGGATGTAACACGAGACTTTGTTTTTGCCTGTATTATTTCAATTTATAAAGAATTAATCGGTCTCTTTTTTTCTAAACGTTCATTAGATGGAAATGAAAAGGTTTAAAAAATAAAATTTTCTATTGAAAACGTCTACTTTCCCTTTCAAAATGTAATTTTTTCGAGATGAACGATTAATTCTCTATTGAACCAATTAATCGATTAATTTATCAATTCAAAATAATCGATCATCCTAGCCCATTGCAATAATCGCCCACCATATCACAGTGCTCATCGTTTCAACCCCCTCCCTCCCTCCCTCCAATTAATCCACCCAACACATCAAAAACATTTCATCGCGATTTTCATTTTTTTTACACATTATTGAAAATTCTCTGCAAGTTAAATTTTTTATGGCTGACTTTGCAAAAAGTTAATGAAAATACGAAAAAAAATTACAAAATTTTCATGAAATGCAGTAAAAATGACGAAAAAGTTGTTGAAATATCATCAAAATTGAGGTTAACATACTCAACTGAAATTTCGTAATAGAAAAAAAATTGTAAAAACTAGTAAAAAGCCTTTTAAAATGACTCAAAAATACTTCTAAAAAGTTTTATTTGTTCAAAACTTTCAAATTAAGTTACCTATTAAAAAACTAGTAAAACGTTGTTTAACCCTTTATGACCCGAGAAGAATCTGACCAGTGGATTTTGAAAATTTTCTGAAAGGAGGTCGAGTAGTCAATTTAATAAACTAGCGTAAGAAAAAAAATTGAGATTAGCTCAAAATTTCTTTTGGAATTTCAGTAAATGCTCAAAATAGCTTTTTTCAATTTCCAAAGAGAAATTCTGAAGAAAACAAATTCATTCATGAGCCTCAAGCCAATGCGCAAATAAGAAAATTTTTTCGAAAAAGTGAAAAAACAATTTTTTAAATTATTTTTGAAGAAAAAAATAACAGATTTTGTTTTAATTTTTTATGAAAAAAATAGAAAAAATGTTATGAAAATTTATGGGGTGTTACTTTATTGCAGTTACCAGTTTCACTAAAATCGGAAAAAATTTTCAATTTATTTCGGTTTAATTGTGACCTAGTGTGACCTTGAAATTCAAATTCCAAAGATAATTTCTTTCAAAAAGAAAATTCCCTCCGCCAATTCTTCAACTTTGGTACGCTTTACTTTCTGATACGAAAATTTTTTCGTTTTCCCTATTTTTTCCCCATAAAAATTAAAACAAAGTCTGTTTTTTTCCTCGAAAATTTAGATTTTTTTTTAAATTTTTGTTTTGACTTTTTCGAAAAAATTTTCTTATTGCGCATTGACCTGAGGCCGATGAATGAATTACATAAATTTTTTTTTCTCCAAAATTTCTCTTTAGAAATTGAAAAAAACTGTTTGAGCATTTAGTCAAATTCCAAAAGGAATTTCGAGGGAACCTCAAATTTTTTTCTTGCGCCGATTTATCAAATTGACTACTTGACCTCTTTTCAGAAAATTTTCAAAATCCTCTGGCCAGATTCTTCTCGGGTCATAAAAGAATGACCCGTTTCTTTGCTTTTACATACCTATCTTTAGAAATAAAAATTGTAATTATGACATGTCAGAAAAATTATTGAGGTTTTTATATGAAAATTGGGTAGAAATAATGTACCTACACCTAAATGTAAATTTCTCGATATTTCCACCAATTTTTACCACATTTTGAGTAATTTTGAATTTTTGACGCAATTTCAAAAATTTTTAAGACATTTTAAACTTCCTTTCACCCAATTTCAACAATTTTTCGATGTTTTAGCGCAATTTTTATCAACGTTTAAACTATTTTTAAAGCAATTTTATAATTTTTAGTGTTTTTTTAAAACAATTTTAACTATAAATTTCGAAAAAGTTGAGAATATTTGAATTTTTTAATAATTTTTTTTAAAGATTAGAAACATTTTTTTTACCACATATAAAACAACTTTGATGGGAGTTTTAGGTAGTTTCAAGGTATTTGACAAAATTCTGAAAGTATAGCTGTTGGTTTATTATTTCAAATAAATAATTAACATTCAAAAAATGTTTTTTTCTTCTTCTTCATTTTTTTTTAATGAGAAGAAATTTGAAACGACTTTTCGTTTAGAATAAAAATTGGGAAAAAATTAACTCCATACTGGAAAAATATTTCTAGTGACGTAGTATCGACGTTAATCTAAGTAACTCCCTTTTTCCTGTGACTGACGTAGCGTCGAAAAAAATGGTAAAAATCTGCAATTGTGAGTAAATTTCGAAAAAAGCTGACAAGGATAAATAACCATTGGTAAAGTTTTAAGCTCTATGACCTTTTTACTAGCTAACCGACTTTCTGGTTATATTTTATGTCTACAGGTCTGACCTCCTTATGATGTACTTAAGTACATTTCAATGAAAAATAATTGAGTTCTAATTTCGTGGCTGTTTGTCAAATCTTCGATAATTCCTCAGAAATTAAGTACGGAATTCACTCAAGTTTTTGAAATAAAAACCTATTTTTTATTTCCTACTGACTCTTTGCACCTGGAATAAAAAATATCAAAATTTCATCAAGACTACAAAAATTACACTTCATGTACAAAATATCCCCCTCCCCCTCTCATCCATCTCAGATTACCAAATCTACTTATCAATTACACAAATACGGCAATTTCGTAAAGAAATTATCCGTATCGATATGCAATTCGCGTGTAATTGCTGAAATATCAAATATTCACTTGATACATGTTTCACACGGCCGCTGTGTTTAAAGATTCGTGGCAAATGTTTATAGTTTCCGTGACACTATGAGGGTGGTCACTAACAGATACATGTAACAGATCAGGAACCTACTTTTATCTTTCAACCAATCCTACACAATATGAAATACCTATCCGTTTCCAATTGCATTCATAGTGCACCGTTCGTTCGTGTGCTTTTAAATTTGCTAATTAATGACTTACCTCGATGGTATTCGTGTCTACCTACCTCCAAGATCGCATTTTCTGTAATTATTGTAATTGGTAAGACAGGCGAGCGCTGCTGTCGTTTAGTACACGTATATTCGCCAGCCTTTTAGTATGTATACGTAATATTTCGTATGGTGGATGAGTTTTAGAACCGACTTTGTAATAATTTTGAATTTTTATGAGCCAGTTGAGATGATACTAATGACTCGGCTAATCATTCGTTGATCCGGATCAGAAAAAAGATACAAATTACTGCCAAATTTACGTACCGTGAAATTATTCTCATAATTTCATGATTTTTTTCACGATCTTTGTTACCTTTTCGTATGATCTTTGAGTAAGTTTACGAACCAATTGAAAAATCGAATATTCAACCAATTTTTCAAAATACTTCGATGAAGAGAGAATTAAAAAATTATGTTTTTTGTAATTTTTTTACATGATACGAATTTGAAAAAAAATTATCAATTCGATCATTTCGAAGGTTGGACATCAGCTCGATAAAAATTTCACTCCAACTAACGAATACACTTGTATCCTCGCTGAGAAAATCTGTCATTCGAACGGCGTCCAAAATTGACATTAATTTATTCCGATATGATTCAGCATATAAATTTGAAGGAAAAAAACACGTCGATGGTCGGAATTAAATATTTATCGAGACGTCGTCTAAAACGATAGTTCCTCGAAACTCGACTGATTTCGTATTACAAGGTGTTTTAAAGAACGTGAAAAAATGTCTAATATAAATAAAACGCATAAATGGAAAAATGTGGATAAAGATGATGCGGCAGTTTTTTTTTTCTAAAAGAGTACTATGTAAAAAGAAACGTACTATTGGTAGGAAAACAGGTGAGAATTGTTAAAAGTAGTCAGAATAATAATAAAAAAATTTAAATATAACAATTGTGACAGCTTTAGTTTAACATTTGGCCCCCACGAGTTGTTTCATTTTTGTGCTTGCTTCGTTAAATATACTCATGTGTGGTCTGAGAATATATTTTAAAGTTAACCCATTCGGTAATTTGAAAAAAAAAAGTTGCTAGTTTCGATACAAAATAAATGGTTAATTGACGTGTACTACTTGTCGTTTCACCACGTAAAAGAAATTTTAACAGATTTCAAATATCATTGATTATTTCATCTGGAGTATTTCAAGTGGAGCATTTTCATCGGTAAAATGATTCAAACGATGTATTATTCGCGATAAAAAAAGAACCGGTTAAGTTGACGACGAATTGAAATGAAAAAAAATTTCGCTTTCAAGCAAATCGTGGTATTATTTAAATGGAAAAATTCGCTTTTTATGATCGCGGTTGTTTTAGGAAAAGAACCCTTATAATATTGAGATGTCGAATAATTAATTCAGGCAACTTTTTTTTCGCTTATGAGAATCGCAGCTTGGTTGTCTCAATTGTTTTCTCTATTGTATCCGGCTTAAACAAAAGCTTCATTGTTATGAACACTTGGTCGTTTTGAAGAGTAAAAGTATTTGAGCGGTTTCACGTTCCTTATGCCCTGGCTCTTGCTTTACCTCGACGTTTTTTAATTTCGTCTCGGGCTAAAGAAGTGCTTTAATTTTTCCATCTTTCATATGGCTAATTTATTTGGCGCTGTGTTTATTAATGACATTTGGTTGTATTTTCTCGCCGAATAACCGATAGTTTTTTTCTCGCTCGCACGTTTGTTTTATTTTAAAGTGGCGTGAAATTCATTTTTCAACCTTTATCGCCGCATATATAAATTGTACGTGCTCCGAAACATATTCGTTGTGTGTATACTGCGTTTTATGGGCGATTTTTCAAAGGTACGGGTTTTTTGGCGGAAAAAAAAAATAGAGATTAACTTATTCCATTTAAAAACGAATACATTAACAGGAGTTTTTCATTTAGAATGAGATCGTATATATTGTGCAGTATAGTAAAAGTTTTATAAATTAGAATTTAGGCTGTATCAGTTACTATATAAATTCTGTTATAAATTGTTCTTACTACAGCAAACGTTGTACTAACATACCCACGCTCGATGTTTAACATTAATAAAATAGACTATTATCTTTCGTATATGACAAAAGATTTTAAACTTATTATTGCATTCTGCGACGATAAATCATGCCCCGTTAGATGTTTCATTTTATTTTCATAATTATCAAGAGCATTAGAGGTCGCCAGTCGTTATAGCATGTATGGAGAGCAATCGCCAATTTTTTTCGTTAAATTGGTTCCGAGATTGTTAATTTTTCTCACATTAGGCGTAGTTTTGGTGAAAAATCAAGTACGTCGGATAATTTAAAAAATACCATAGGAGGTCAAGCAAAGGGTTAAACGAGTAGTGGACCTGTATAGGAATGGCAGTTGGGGCACTTGTGGAATAAAATCGAGGTCTTGTGTAGTTATGTACGTACGTAGTGGTGTATACGAAGTACATTGTAGTTTTTTTTTCTTCAATTAACCAAAGATAATCAATCAAATTGTCTGCCTTAAGTATGGCCGAGGTATTTGGAAGTATCGGTGCTGTGGTATGCGTTGTTTTGTCGAATGGTGTTTTGAATATGTCTGACGTGAAAGAAGTTCGGCGTAAATTATACAGATAATAGGTTTTAAAATTTCAACACGAGTGATGATGGTTGGTAGATATTTGAGTGGTGAAAGATACATAATAATATCTATACGTATCGTGAATGTGGTGTGTGGGGGGGGGGGGGAATTGATTTTTGGAATTGTTTTTTTTTTTTTGTAGTAAAAACCAAGCGATGATTATGTTCAATAAGAGGAAGAATTTCTGTAAAATTTTCAAAAATGAAGCAGTAGTCAATATTATGGAAGAAATTGTCTTTCGAATAAGTAAATTTTGTTTGGTAGTCGTCCTCTTATCTATCATTTTCACTTTCTATACGTCATCTTTAATCCTTACGTCATATTCCTTCACTCCTATTGGTTTGTTATTATGTCATTTTCTCATTATTTTATTCGTTTTATATAACGTCATTTTCCTTTTTATCCTTATCCTATCAATACTATTGGTTGTTGTAATTTTGATAATTTTATATATAAGGAGATGTGTCAAATCAAATTAGACAATAAAATAATAATATTAATATCGTATATCATATATCAAAGAATATTCGTGTAGTATTATTCCTCAACAGACATGGGCACGTTCGCCAAAAAAATGAACTCGTTCAGTTCGCGTTCAAACGATCAAAAAAACGAACTAGTTCACGAACTAAATCACTTGAAAAAAACCAAAAATCAAAAATTGAATAGGCTATTTTTCCTAAATTGAGATTTAAGAATTTTTTACCAATTTAGGAAAAATAGCCTATTCAATTTTTGATTTTTGGCCTTTTTCCCAATTTGGAAAAAAATGACAATTTGAATTTGTGAACTTATGTGAACGAGAAAAAAACTCGTTCAAGTTCGCAAAAAAAGTGAACTCGTTCAGTTCATTCGTTCACTTCCAAAAAAACGAACTCGTTCAGTTCGCGTTCGTCTCAAGTTCGCGAACTTGAACGTGCCCATGTCTGCTCCACAGTCAATCTGGAGCCTCCAGCCAATTAGAGATAGATTTTCTTCCAATTTTTTTCAATTTCTATTTATACCATCAAAACGCGAATAGATCAACTTGGGCAGTTGAAAAATTCGACCCCAATCTACACCCCAGTTTTCTAGTCGAATAATCTACAACTCCAACAAATTCCATAGTCGCAAGGTACGCGAATAATTTTTTTGCTATCTACAATTTTATTTTAAAAATTTCAAAAATCGTTGGATCGAAATTGAACTTTTTCCCATGACACTGAATTTAAAATCATCCAAAATTGATATAACATTTTATAGTCAGTCTGATTTCGATGTAATCTCAATTTCAACAAAAATGTGTCAAACGTGCCCGCACGGAAGAACCAGACAGGCTTCAATTATCGACTTCTTGATCGCTTAAAATTTTAAAAATGTTTTTTTTTAAAATAAAATTTAGCGTTCCAACTTTGGGATTGTTGAGGGGGTGGAGCTTAGAATCCCCTTTCACCCATAATACTTAAGTATGCCTTCTTTGTAAATTCAAATATACCTATTTAATATATTTTCATCAATCAAAATATATGTGTAGTATTGAATGGAAAAATAATTTTTGGAAAGGCAGAAATTTTAATGAATTCTGCATGTAAAATTTTCAAATTCAATGATACAACAATGTCAAAAAAAAAAACCTAAAAAATGGTAAATAAGCATCACAATTCCATTTTAAAAATCAAAATGTGGAAAATTTTCAATTCACAATTTTGATTTTATACAAACAGACTATAGTCTGTTCAAGTTAAAAATATAATCAAAAAACACAAAAATATGGTAGATTCATACTGAAAATCATTTTGAAGCTTTGAAATTCATTGTAAAAATGTAAACAAAACCATCTTTTTTGTATCCTGCTATGTGAATTTCGATGAATTTCCGTGTTTTGTGATTACATTCTCAACTTGAACAGACTACAGACAAGAAAAGCTCGTCGATTGCACCCTAGTCCGTAAGAAGCACATAATTTTAAAAATTTATACGATATAAGTAAATTTTATTTTTATTTATTTCAAGTCATTGATAGTTAGCATGCAAGCGTTTGAGAAAAAATTACAAGGTAGTGGTCAAAATAACCCTGTATAACGTCAGAGAAAATCAACCATCTGATCTAAAAACCTTGGAGAACTTCAACTCACAAAACTACATATAACCATTTAAACAATTTGTTAACCTGGCAAATATCTTATTGAAAGCTTGGTCCTAATTCTCACGCCATCTCATAAATTATCTTCTGTATTATTTTTTCCAAAGATTTCCATCCCGATACCGAGAAGTTTAATAAACTCAGCACAAATACACCTAGTTGAATCACTTTTAGACATTTTGTGAAACAAAAATTGTTTTGGATCATCCTGACTGTTCAAAAACACTGACTTTTGCATAATTTTTTAGACAAACGTTTACTTGACTTTAAAAAAAAAAAAGTGTATGACTTTTATCTGACGTTTTGAAAAAAATGCACAAACAGATATCATGTCAGACTGGATCAACTTGACTTTTTAGCAATTGGAAAATTTTAGAAGAGTTGACTCTAAATGCCCACTTTGCCTAACTTCGCCTCAAAGTAATGGATAGCTTTTTATGCCGCTAAAAATACGAAAATTTAGGCACAACTTTGAACTTGAGACCGACAGATGAGTTTTTGGACTTGGGTTTCAGAAACTCTTAACTTTCAACTTTTCCCTTTGGAACTAGAAAACTATGTAGTAAAAATATATCCTATGTTTAACACGTTCTCATACGTAGTATGGAAACAGAACTAACAAGGAGGTCCAGGGAGGCTGGAGTCTCCCTGGCGAGGCTCGAAGGGCCGTGTTTTTGATATGGCTATCATTTTCACGAAATTTTTCATCCTTTCATAGCTTTTTGACCTTTTTAATAATTTTTAGAAGTTTTCAACATTACTGCCATTACATACTTCTATTAGCCTTTTCAACATCCGTGCAGGTTGCGTTTTGCGCCTGGAACCAGTAGGGGAAAACAAACGAACTTGATAATAAAAATTGATAAAAATTATTGTCAAAAGTACATGGTTTCGTGGTATTGGCATTGGCAACCTTGCATTTTTGATAAAGAATATCAAGTCGTTCTTTTACCAAACATGGTTCAATCTATAAAAATGTATCCAATTATGTTTCAAATAAAAATTTCAAGAATAAATAAAATTACAAACATTTTTGTTTTAGTCCAGTAAAATTAGATCAAAAAAGAAGAAATAACGGAAAAAAAAGGTAGCAGGTATTTTTTTGCAAAAATGTGTTGAATGAGGTCCCAATAGTCACCACACAAAACCCTCGGCTCCCAGCTGGCGGGGCAACTCCCCCGGGGGGTGGAACGTCTCCCCATTTTTCGTTTTTTGCAAATTACGCGAGAAGTTAGAGAGATAATGCAAAATGAGTGATATAATAAAATAATCTACATAAAATTTCCTATAAAATGATACCATGCATTGCTCCCATCCTCCAACATAAGTCTCACAAGGGGGTGAGGAAAATGGAACAAGTTTTTAAAAAAGTCGTTTTTCATAAATAACTCGAAAATTTTCATGAACAGGTAAAATTAGTATAGAACAAAAAATATTCCACGTAAAATTTTCCATAAAATGATGCAACTTGATTTTAGCACCTCCCCCCTCCCCCTCCCCCTCCCCCAAAATTGAATGATACAAAGAAAAGTTCTGAACAAAAGTTGTTCA